>PNEQ01125159.1:54636-72136 GCA_003012365.1 Medauroidea extradentata
TCATTATATTTACTGGTTTTCAAGTTTTGTATGAAGTAAAAATATGCAAATTTTGACTTTGAAGTGACATTACGGGAAAACTAGATGAGCTAATTTTTTTCCGTTAGACGTTAATGTTCTCTGAAGTAATGTCTACAAAACTAACACTATTTTATACAAATATAAAATTATGAATTTTTCCCCACTTGAACGCCCTTAAACTTCACTACAGAAGGCTAGAAAAAAATTATGAGCAAAACTTGTGTACGTCTTTACAACGTATCCACCTACGAAAATACACTTTAGAGAATGACCACAAAGCACCTTAAAAGAACCATGCGCATTGGAAATACTACTACCGAATCTCCCTACATCGATAAAAATGGCCTTTCCGTTCATCTATATCACAAAATCTACTAATCATATTGATACAAAACTATTTAACGGGCCCTATAGTGTACTTTCGTACAGACTACCCAGCAATTTAATAATAGGTAAAGATGATGGTATATCGCGATAACGTTTGGTGCCAACATATCCTTGAAAACACAGTAGTTTCTTGCCAGAGCGTAGTTGTCTGCCGACCAATAACAGGCTTCAAGTATAATAATATCAGGATTATTATTGGCTCAGTCAAATAGGGTAACAGCTCCACGTACAAGCGAAATACCATCAATCTTCTGGTAAGTTGAACAAGCGTTGAAACCCAGCAAACAGTCAAGTTTTTCCGTGATAAAGCATAATCTCTAATAACAGGGTCACTGCTTACAATCCTACATACAAAGTGTCCCAGGGGAAAGGACAATATTCTGAAAATTTATAATATTTATCCTTTTTTATCAAAAAGTTCATATGAACATGGGATGAATAAGAGACGGTTTGCTGAGATAGCTCGATTTTAATGATTGAATGTAATCATTGATGAGCTCTAAAATTACTGTTATTGTTATATTTGCAGTTATGTTCCTCTTTGCAGTGACAGATCATGTCACAGTCAAGTAGGCAATGCATTACCGTGGAATCGAGTTTACATACAACGGTAACCGACTAATGTGGACTGCGAACTTGAACGTTGTGTTTGACGCTACGTGAAAAAATAAATGGTTGTGTATTGAAATATCGTTATTACAGCTATAAAAATAGCATGTTTTTTTTCATTATGTATTACAATATCCTTGTAACCTAAACGAGGAGCATAACTGCAAATAAAATTACAATGAGTTTAGAGCTTCTTAAAGTTTAAATTCAAATGGGGCTATCTCGACGACCGTCCCATATAGACACTATGTTAACGAACTTTATTGATCACAATGACTAGTACAGTCACCTCCCAGAATATTGCCCTTTCCTCCCGGGACATCCTGTTTAATTCCAGCTATCTGATGGAAACACTGCAGGCTAGTTTAGTGCCTTGCGTATAAGGACGATGGGACACTATGAACGCTCCTCAAGAGTGGCTTTAACTGTTTCTCCGCTTCTGAGCATGTAGCGCGGAAAGTAGATTCAGGCAGGTGGCGCCCTCCAGGAGAACCTATTTGACTGAGAGAAGTAACAACAGGATGGAATAGAATGACTCCCCAAATATGGGAAGTTAGTAAACATATAACCGAACAAGACACTGAAAAACAGGGTGAGGTTGAGCCAAGTCTGCTGTAATTGTGGCACCCAAACCGTTTACTTTAGCAAAGCATTAAAAATCATTATATTGATAGGCCAAAACTTCTGTTTCTATCTAGTAGTGTTTAGATGAACTTATTTTTGGTGAAAACTACTTCACCCCAGCTTGTTTCAATGCATTCCGTGCTCATTTGCAGCACTGCTTCATGGTTATGGGCAGCGTCGATGATTTGGCTGTGCCAATAAGAATACATTTACTAAGGCACCTTACGTTTGTGATTTGAGGATGGAACCACAAAAAGCTGAGAGTTAAAACCATTGAGTCACAGACATTGAAACAAAGCAGCATGTGAGCGCGTTAGGCATTCAAATAAATTAGTGCAAAATTATTTTCACCAACGAAAAATTTTTTTTTTTGGACATACGGCACTGCAGAAAATGGTGTGCCGCAGAAAACCAGAAAATACACACAAACAAACAGACAAGTAAACAAACAAAAGCACTTAGTTTGCAACTGCCAAACAATTGTAAACATGCACAATTCCACAAGGAAGTCAGTCAGTGATCTACAACAAAATAACATATACCAGCACTCAAGCACCAGCAACCAAACCAAGGAAAAAAAAAATTCATATTGTTCCACAAAAGTAATTCCGTCATTAAGATGTAAACAACAGACAAAAAAATTACAAAAACAAACAGGCAAACCAAAACTAACGGCAAAAAACTGTATTTAGATAACACAGCAAAACACAGACACCTTGAGGAAAGCGAACGAAAACACATTTTCTTTGCTTGTCTGTTTCTTTGTGTGTAATCTCATGTTTTCTGTGAGACACCATTCGCTGCTATAGCGTATGTCCAAAATACGTCTTTAGTTTGTAATTTCTCCCGATTGCAAGAATCCTTCAAAAATAACCAAATTCTTTTTACCATACATCGGTGGCTCTTCGTACATATAACGCGCAAGTTCAGTCAACGTGCTGGTGAAAATGTATAACATTTTAGATGCTCACAATCTCATTATATTTTAGGGTACAACAGAAAACTTGTGTACGAAAAATACTCACGTATGTATTCTTATCAATATACTTTAGAGGTGACATATTTTGACGTTACGAGAGAAAACCTGATACACTGATTGAGCCATTCTAGCATTAAAAATATATATAAATATTGAATATTTACGGATTACAAGTGGTTCTTCTCTTATTTCGGGTACATAAGATTCAATAAATCATATCAGTTGAAAATTAAAACTGGTTTCTATTTATTTTGCAGACATTCTGAAAGTAAATCAACTAAAATTTACTGATAAGCATTGGTATTAAATGATTGAATTTGTGGGTGTGGTTCTATTTAAAAGTAGTGAAAAATCACTGGAAATCAATGAATATCACTGATTCGAATTTCGAGAGCGATTGTTGCCAGTTGACATGCGGGACATTTCGGAGCGATGGTCATCAAGTTTGTTAGTCCTGAAATAAACTAATTATTCATTTCAAAGATATATTCAATAATTTAAACTGTAAGAAATGTAACATAAAGTAGGTATTTAACGTAATGGTCAAGGTAACTTAACAGATGAGGGCTAGCTAAGATTTTCGTGTTGTGGAATTTAGTGGAGAGAACTGTGTGACGTAACGTGTTGATAAAAGGGCGGTGACTGGAGAGCACGTATGTCTGCTAATACTTAGTTAGTAGAACGTAAATGAACATACTTTTAGGTTGCATTGGGAATATGGCCCTTGACTACTGTGGTAAAATAAATCAAGGATTCATTGAGAATATGATCCTCGAGTACTTTGAGGAAAATATGTCATGGATGAATTCAGCAATTGATCCTTGAATACGCTGATGAAAATATTTGCAGGTTTTCTTCAGACAACGATCCTGGAGAGCTAGAATGAAGAAACCACGCTTCTCGCTGGAGTTTGGGCGATTGCCGTCTTATACGATTAAGGCTCGTTTCCTGACGTGGGCGATTGCCGTCTTATACGATTAAGGCTCGTTTCCTGACGTGTGTACGAATAGGATATTCGCATGTGACCAAAGGGTTTTCTCCCAAATCCCACCTCCCCATCATGCCAATGTATTTTCATACTGACATTATCATCTTTCACCGGCACAGAAAACCTGGCTGTATCGCGATGAATAAAGGCTTCGTCTACTGAAATTATTTCACTGTGGATAACGTATTTTATCAGTGAACATGTTTAAACTCGCGTTCATAAAAACCTTTTATATAGTACACATTTATAACGAACTGAACACTGGTCCAAGTATTTGCTATAGTACAGTATTGGGTTCTGCTGTAAAAATATTTTAACATTACTAGAAATGTTGTAGGGTTTTATGTGTGTAAATAACATTCTTTTATTATTTTTTTCTTTCGAATACAATTGGCCGAATAAATTTGGCCAATATATAGGATGATTTCAAAGCCTTGACACATTTTTGAGAAAAACTAATATTTTTATTTTATACTTTGAACTAACCTTGTAACACATAGTGGCGAATAATACATTGTACTGTACCAAAGGAGTTTCACATGGTAAACTTACATTTTAACGCACAATTTAAATACGAACTAATGTGTGTGTGTAAAAATTTCTGATTGGTTATTCTTCCACAGATGACAGAAATAGGCTGCTCACTAAAGAAATTGCCTTATATTTGTGAGGTGTGCGCGTTTGCGAAGTTAACCGTACAGATATGTTCACGAATAATTCACACTGAAATTTCACAAACCCGCATCAACCAGGTTGGATATCAGACTTCTGGTTGAAAACTGCAAACCAACAGAAATGAGCAGAATGTTAAACACTCTGTGAAGTACACACTGTCATGAAACTACATGACGAAATCTCACGAAGTTTCAATGCCTTCACCAGTAGGCCAAGCCGAATCATGGAGTAACAAAGATGGACTACGCATGACGTGAATCAATACGTGATGAGCTGTTGCAAGTAGTGTCAGAGGGATTTTACTGGAACATGAAACATTTGAGAAACTAATATACGGTACCTACCACACTTCTGAGGTTCTTACGGAAACGTACTAGATCGGTAGTGCTGGTCACGTGACTTTATCTACTCAGTAGTTGGATGCTTAACGAGTCGTCGTAAATCTGAATAGTAGATACTTGGCGGCCTTTTTAAAAAATATAGCAAAATCTGCAGAAGCGGTAATTTCAGTCTCCAATCTGGCAGACCTATGTTATTAGACCAGGTTAAAACAGTGAAGAATATAATTTTGTGCTGGTATAATACGGATGTCCGAAAAGTCTTTCGGTGATTACAAAAATGCATTCCTTAGGCTAGATGTAAGATAAAATATGAAACTCTTAAAATGTTGAAACAAACCAATTTTTTTTTCACACATCAGTAAACTTCCACGTGAACACCCTAGGCAGCACGTAGCACATCTAGTCGATATTAAATTTCCGTCCACAATTCGCCAACATCACTGGAGAGATCGATTCAATGACTGTGGTTATCCGTTGTCGCAGGGTTGCAAGATCTTGTAAATGTTGTCAGTAGACCTCGTCCTTGACATAACCCCATAAAAATTAGTCTAATGGGGTTATGTCAGAAGAACGTGGAGGCCAAACCATTGGGCCATCACGACCAATCCATCGTCCAGGAAAGGTCAGATAAAGATAGGCACGGACATCTAAACCCCAATGAGGTGTTGTACCGTCTTGTTGAAACATGACATCCGGGTTATACTCAAGCAGCTGAGGAACAGTCTAAACTTGTAACATGTCTAGATACACTGGATATGTGATGGTTGCCTCGGTGAATAAGAATGACCCGATAATTCTGTCATGCAATAGCGCGCACCAAACATTCACCTTTGGACTGCCTCCGGTACTCCATCGCCTCGCCAGAGGGTTGTGAACCTCAAATGCGCATATTATGGCGATTCACTACTCCACTGACAAAAAAGGACGCTTCGTCGTAAAAGGCAATTCGTCTGAGGTAACCATCATCGTTTCTCAAAACGTGATAGCATTTCGACCGCAAAGTCATATCGATGTGTACTGTCATTGGGCAACAAAGCCTGAAAGATATGCACTTTGTATGCACGAAACAATTAACCGTTTGTGTAAGATATCGTGGAGAGAACTTTTTTACATCTGTAATTCACGTGAGGCCCATCGCACCGATTTCTTCCGACTTCGCAGAAAAGACTCTCTCGCAGCTTCTACCTTGTCAGCTGAGGTTGACGCTCGACCAGACTTCGAAAGGTCAGCAACCGATCCTGTGTTATTGAACTTTTCATACCATGTCTTAATGCTCTTGACATCAGGT
Source organism: Medauroidea extradentata (assembly GCA_003012365.1). NCBI lineage: Eukaryota > Metazoa > Arthropoda > Insecta > Phasmatodea > Phasmatidae > Medauroidea > Medauroidea extradentata. The sequence goes on from PNEQ01125159.1 coordinate 60,549, forward strand.
GGACTCTTTCCATATATTGTATGGAAGTTTCTCTGCACTGTTATTGGTGATCCCACAGGAAACACTGCACCTTCTCCTGATTAGTTAACATGTCTGGCTTCCTGGGCACCGCACCTCATTCAGTACTTACGTACTGCGAACCTACAACTAAAAAAACTTGAGTTATGGAATAATATTTTGACACTAGTTTAATATATTTATCTTATTTCTAGCCTGAACTATGCATTTTTGTATTTAGGGAAAGACTTTTCGGATAACCTGTATATGCATGTAGCATTAAAATTGTTTACTAGTAATAATATAATTTATTCCATACCTATGAATTACGTACTCTGGCGACATTTTTACTTGATAAACTGCTCCAGACCTCTTGTTCAACAAAAAAAAAAAAAACACGATCCGACATTGTATTTTCCGTGAACATGCAATCAAAGCACCTTACAACATATTTTTTCTATTATGTACACATGCGTGAGTCTGTTTCTTTAATTATTACGCGTGCTTTCCTTTGTATCGTCTGTTGGCTGCTATCTAACCTGCTCCCGAGCAGGGTATATCTGCGTGGATCCGGCGTCGGGAGTGGATCCGAAGTAGTTTCCGTAAACGCCTCTCGAAGGTTATTACAACTAAACAGTGTACGCAGATGAGCAGATACGTGTTACTAGTCTGCAAACAAGACACTTCAGAAGTGAACGAGATGTTGGGAATCACTAGGTCCGTGGTATGTGGGCCATTCCTCTTCGTAGAAAGTAGAGTGACAAGTACTGGTGGTCTGAACATGCTGGATCTGTACACGCAACTACAATTGGAGGATAATGGTATCTTGGAAACTATGGCGTCACTACAAGATGGCACAAAACGGTAATTTGCACGGATTGCTCGTGCTTATTTGGAAAGCAGATGATATCCAGAAATTTGGATTTTTTAGGGGATCACAATGAATAAAAGCCAAATGCTCTCCAGATATAACCCTGTTCGCATTTTTTTTGCATTGGTTTTAATGTCAACTACATTGTTCATCTTAAGTAATGGACGGGAAGGGCTGAATGTCACACCTACAATGCTGGGATGGTGTTAAGTAGAATGGTGCATCGCTGTGAATTGCATGTGGAAAATAATAGAGGTATTTTCGAACTATCTTAAGGGACAAGTATGGTATATTATGTGCATCTAAAAACACAGGTTTAAATCAGTCTATTGCTTCCAAACAAATATTTGCTTTTAATGTATAGAAACTTTAAGACCACTCTGTAGTTGTTAAAATTCGTGTTTTTAACAATTTAGTACATAGTTATATAAATGGTTTTAAAAACGAACAAGCAGGTAGTCTGAAGATCGAAAATGTTGTCGAATTTGTTAGTTTAAACATTTGGGACATATTGTTGCATTTGTATGATTTAGAATAGTCATCATTAAAGTGTAAAATTCAGGATTTAAAATTTTAGATGATATCATTCAATAATAAAAACAATTATATTTAATTTGAGGCGATTACAAATATGATACATACCTATCAGATTGATCTTGATGGAAGTGTATCTCCAACAACAGAGGCAGACTTTTTAACTTGTGTCTTGTAGGATGTCCGTGTTTTTAGAATTCAAGGACGACGGAGAATATTCGCAGGCCAGAGGTAAAGTCCGCCACATTTTCCACATGAAAAATTCAAGGCAGGCACCACTGGGAATATATTCCGGATCGCCGTGGTGGGAAGCAAACTGCCTGACCGGTCGAAATTTGGCAAGTATAAAATATTACGTGCTTACATTTTATAGTCTATATCATTTTTACAACAATTTTGCAAACCAGACTTTCTGCAAAATCTAAACCAATAACAAAGTCCTTGACATTCACTCCACATGTATATTCTTAATGTCGCATTTCCAATTCTACAGTATGAAAACTAACATGTTTGTTTTAAATGGCCAAGAAAAATATTTGAAATATCCAGCAAAAGTTATGCTTTATGTTGTACACAACATTAATTGGTATGCAAAAACCATTACACGAGAACATGTAAAAGTATTACATTGTTTTAGGCTACCACCGAGTGATAAGGTATATAAGAAAATAATAAATCATGTCTCAGAATCTACTGCACCGGTTTGTACTGTAAGACATTCCATTGAATACATTGAAAATTATTAGTTTCGTATGTCTCATGTTTAGTTTTTAAATGACTAAAACACACACACATTTCTATAATAAATAGCCTATATCAGTTTTTACCAAATTTACCATACATTGTGTGCTTATTTTAACCACTCTTAGTATACAACTACGAAATGTAGATACCAATATGCCCATCAACTACATTATCAGAACTGATTTTTGTCGCAATTTCGTATAACAGTGCTCTTTGTAGTAAATCATGCCACAAAAATTACAGAACCCATTCCTCTTAAAATTTGGAATGTGTAATTCACGACGCCACATTTTCTGGTTTAAATGTTTTCATTGTTGACGTGAAATTAAAAAAAAAAAACTTGTGGGGTAGGCTGTTAACAATTTAATAGAAACAGTTTGCTTCAACTTTGAAAAAAATAATTTATCCTAATTAAATAGCACCGATATTAGTATGCCAAATTTGCACTTTTTTTTAATTATTAGTGGAAGTCTGAACTTGTCTTAAGAATTAATTTTTTGTGTTATTTCAGATTCACTTAACAAAATCTAATAAAAACGGCACTTTTCACAACGCTATAATATAAGAAATAATACGGTTTTTGGGGCACACCAGACGCGAAATGCTATTACGATAGATGATAAAAGTATTTTGTATTCAGATGTTGTTTTTACGGCTAAGGCAGGACATAAAGACGGGACGGAACGGGGCCGGCCATTAAGCCTGACAAATGATCCTGCATCTTTCTGTCTCTGTCAGACGTCCTATGCAGGCAAAGTGTGTGTGTCGGAACAGCCATTTAGTGGAAGCTGGAATATAGGTCAAGCTACTAAAAATTAGTGCAGCCAAAACGTTACCAGTGATGTTTAAAATACTTTCAGTACAATAAAGTTTGATACTAATTCTGTAAATTATAGTCGTATAGAATTTGCTGTGAATTCCGGGCAAAATCATAACAGAATGTACTACATAAAAATGATTGTTCGTATTCTATGCGTTCTTGTGCTGTTTGTCTAATAGAGATGAATGAATTAGATAAACGTTTCTGAGCTCTTGTGGGACTGCCAACAAAAGTATATATATATATCAGGGTTTTTTTTTCAACCTCCGATCGGCTGTAATAAAATAAACGGGAATGAATTAGGAAGTTATTTTGATATAAAAAGAAAAGTACATTGTTACACTATTTTTCTACATAATCACCGTGCAGATTGGGGCGTTTGTCGTAGCGATGCACCAGCTTGCCGATATCCTCTGCAAAGAATGATGCCTCCTGCCTATTCAGCCATGTTTTAACAGTGTCCTGCAGTTCATCATGGGTGTTAAAGCGTCGTTTTCCAAGCCACTTTTTCAACGTGGGGAAAAGGTGGAAGTCACTCGGTGCCAAATCCGGACTGTAAGGAGGATATCGGCAAGCTGGTGCATCGCTACGACAAACGCCCCAATCTGCACGGTGATTATGTGGAAAAATAGCGTAGAAAGATGTACGTTTCTTTTGACATTAAAATATTTTCCTAATTCGTTCCCGTTTTTCATTGCAGCCGATCGGAGTTTTCAAAAATAGAAAAAATAACCCTCGTATGTGTATGTATTATATATATATATATATATATATATATATATATATATATATATATATATATATATATTGGCGTGTGTATGGGAGGGGAGACGGGGAAGTGTGGCAGAACGATGAACCCAACAAATTTAGTGAAAATAAAATTTTTGCCGAGTTGTGCGTGCGCCTACGAAGATTTCCAAAAATTGTGCGTGTGTTGGAGAGAGGGGGGTGGAGACAGAACGAGACTACTAAAAAAGTAACGGGCATTGGAATGCATGCCGAGACAGCTAGCTTAAAACGAAATCATCACATGCTTATACATATATACATATATATAAATAAATGAAACAAAAAAGTATTGCCTAAGGTAACGCAGCAGGAAATTCTAACTTTGGACTCGCCCTTCTGGACGCACAGATTCAGTTTTCATTCTGGTTATCCTGAATTTCATTTCCATTGTTTTCCAAAACCACGCTTATAGACGAATTAACGGAAACCATCGAGGTGGCGCAAAGGTAATAGGTTTCGCTCGCGTTTGGGAGGATCCGCATTTGTATTCCGGCTTTAGCCAACCTGATTTCTGTTTTTTATGGTTTTCCGAAAATCGCTTTAGGCGAATGCTAGAGCGCTACCTTACCTTAGGTCACGTACTAGTTCCTATCCTTGTAAAACGTTGCTTGTAATCGATTCTAATAAACTTCCTACCGTCGAGACGCAAATTACAAACGAAATTAAATAGAATGAATGCTAGGAAAATTATTATATTTGTCTATGACGGATTTTTTTCCTTCTCTCTTTGCGTGTCACAGTCAACGATTCCGTCTTGACCTCGTCAACGACGAAAAATTAAGTCATACTTACCTACTTACGGGAAAATATGTTTAAAAAATGACGAAAGAAATATTTTAGCATCATTGCTTGCCCACGTTGCGGGATTTATCTGATAGGAATTTCTCAAAGGGATTATGGATGTTCGATGGACACTGATTAGTTAAAAGGTTATCTCGGTGTCAAGTGGGTTGATTCGTGTTTTCTGACCATATGTCATTCCGAAGCATCTCCATCGCTTTCTCATTTCACCTCATCCTTTGCCGGTCTGTCAAGAACAAAATAAATGTCATTGATTTAGATCGTGCAAGTGCGATAAAGGCATAATTTTTAATTGTTATGAAATAAGTTTTGTTGACAATACTTGTGAGTGCAGTTTCCTCTTAGGAAACAATTTTAGTGGGCGTAGTTTTCTCATAACGGTGCACCAAAGTTAAAATTTACATGTTCTGCTGCCATGCTAATAATGAAAACCAATTGACTGACGTACTTGAAATAATTCACAGTAAAATAACATACTATGGGCTACGTACAGAGACATTTAATATAGTCCCGAGAGTTGTGTTTGTGTTAAAAAATTGCTGAATTACAACTTTTTTCTGTACGTCTACGATTTTTTTTAAACAATTCAAAATATTACGTCGTGGTTTTTTTATATTTTATTACATGGCTCATACGATGTAAGTTCACTGTGAATTATTTTCTTTAAGTAGGTCAGATTGTTTTCACTATTTGCATGGCTGTGTAACAAGCATGTTTTGACTTTGACACCTTGTTATGAGAAAACTATGAGAGCTAAAATTGTTTCGTAAGAGTAAAATGTACCGACAAGTATCGTCTACAAAACTAACAATATTTCATAAAACTAAAATTATGATTTTATCGCACTTGAACACCCTTAAAGCGTTTGGCTCTAATTGACTAGTCACTTGTCATACAGGTTCATTCTGCATGTATGTGAACACGAGATAACATTTATTTTCGCGTGGTTTTGCTCCACACAGAGGATCAAACATGTGAACGCAAGGCTATCGTGAATTACGGAACGTGAGTTTGTCGAATATTAAATAACTACGGTTTTTTTTTATCAAAATACCTCAACGTTGCCAAGACGTTAACTCCTATCTTCATACCTACATAAGGGTTCACTGAATTAACACCTCACCCCCCCCCCCATCCCGCCCGACCCGAGGTAGGCTTGATCAACCTCAAGGTCTAATCTTCATCAACATCATGGTAGTACCCGTATACCGAAAGCAGCAGTGACACCTGATATTCCAGAAAATATTTTTGCACCACTTAGTTTCAATGCTTTATGTGCACATCTGTAGCTCTTCTTCATCGCTGGCTTTGTGTAATTGTGTAGAGGCGTCAGTTATGTAACTGTGCCAATCGGGACAAGGTTAATGCAACACACATGTATACCCAAGACGCTGAGAGTTTAAAACATCCAAGCATTAACCACGAAGCAGATCTACAGGCGTGCGGTTAAGTCATAAAAAAAAGTGGTTGAAAATCTCTTCTTGCGAAAATGAGGTTCTGATGTTGTACTGCTCGCGCCACGAACAGTGTTGCCAAACTGAAGTAAGAGAATAAATTGAGTGAAAGTTTTTGGTCAGCGCTTAACATCTATGACTTCAGCGCTGAGGGGTGACATGAGGTGTGTGTGGAGGGGCGCCGGTATGAAAGGGCGGCGAAACGGGATATACCTGAGAAAACCCGCCGACCAACGGAATCGTCCTGCACGATTCCCTCATGTGCAAATCCGGGGACCGACCCTGCCGGGAATCAAACCCGGATCACCTTGGTGCGAGGCGAGAGGTCTGGCCTCTCGAGCACCGCGGCCACAGTGAGAGAATATGATTTTGATATTTTGATCCATAAGTTATCCAAGAACTGTAATATATATAACATGTTGTGTCTAAAACAGCATAATGAGGCATATGTGCATATATGTTTGTAACTGCAAAATATATTTCATAAAAAATGCAGCATGGCATAATAAATTGGAGCTAGTGAAGGACTTCACACTGTGATGATAACTTTTGAAACGTCATTGCAGACAGGCTATGAAATCAATCGGCAGACTAAGGAAAACACTTATTCTATATACATAGCTATTGTTAATTTCGAGGCGTCAAATTGGTTCACATCTTTATGCCTGAATGTTGCTGCATAATTTGTAGTTAACAGTTTTCACATTTGTCTCTTAAAAGAACCAAAGTTTTGCAACATGTAGCAGAATTCCTCTACGATTGGCGACGTTGTCATTGGTCTCAAAGCAGGTTTTTTTTCTCTCTCTCGAAAGGGAGTAATGCAATGGGCGAACGTGACGGAATGGCGTGTAAAGTATGTGAAAGGAGTCATGAAATGTTATCAGCGATGGGTGTGTCTGTAGTAATATCCATTATAAAAATTTAATATTAATAATGTACTAATATTAAGAAATATATTGCTTTCTCGCATTTAAATTAAACGTAATTATTTTTGCGCAGTGAAATATTTAAATGTGTATGTTTTTTTTGCTACACGCCATCTAAGGGCCGCGGTAAAACAACTAAATAGGAACTGGCGAAGAGGCAAATGTACTTGTTGACTGAAATTCAGAATCCAAACATGCCTGTTCCCGGGTCGGGCATCGGTTGGTCAACATCTGTACTTCACATTAGGGTATTACAATCTCAGTCTTAAGGTGGTCGTCTGGGTGGATGTATTTTGTACGTTCGAGGCCTAGAAGTGTGGAAGCGGTTAGGGCGAGATAGTATGCTCTTCACGCCTCTCTATAGCCTCTAGGTGCAAATTAATGACCTGGCCTGCAGACGTCTCGCCAACACCGCGCCTGTATGGGACATTCAGTGGTGACTATATTATTTTATGACCCATTATTATAGGCAAAGGATGTATCGCTGCCCTTTTCTTGTCTTCCATCAGTGCCTAATTAAGTCAGGGTAAAAACTAACAACTAAAGTAGTTTACAAAATTATTACTTAAGTCCTTCAACACTCACATTTAAATAAACATTATGGTAAACAATTTATCACGAAAACTTTTTAATCATACGGCTTGTATTTACGAGGGTTATTTTTTTTAACCTCCGATCGGCTGTAATATAAAAACGGGAGTGAATTAGGAAATTATTTTAATGTCAAAAGAAACGTACATCTTTACACTATTTTTCCACATAATCACCGTACAGATTGAGGTATTTGTCGTACCGATGCACCAGCTTGCCGATATCCTCCTTACAGTCCGGATTTGGCACCGAGAGACTTCCACCTTTTCCCCACGTTGAATAAGTGGCTTGGAGGACGACGTTTCAACACCCATGATGAACTAACTGCAGGACACTGTTAAAACAAGGCTGGATAGGCAGGAGGCATCATTCTTTGCAGACGGTTAAAATTATTTCCTAATTCATTCGCGTTTTTTTGGTACGGTCGATCGGAGGTTGAAAAAAAAAATCCCTCGTATATGTATAAAGAAACCTTCTTTGTTGGCGGTCTCACAAGAGCTCAGAAACGTTTATCTCGTTCATCTCTATTAGACTAACAGAACAAGAACGCATAGAATACGAACAATAATCAAATTTACCACCACTCACTAAAGCATATCTTATAGTGGCCGAAAATGGCGAAATTGGGAGTTTTTGCGGTATTCTTTAGGTACGTAAATATTGGCGCAGAGTATTTTAAAAGGTATAGGTGTGTACAATACATCCTTGTATTACACTTGTAATAATCTTTAAATATTATTCCTAAGCCGAGATCACTCATGTTTGATAAGCAGTTTTCTAGTGTTATGGTAAACGCCGGAGCTCTGCACATTGCATCAACTTTTGGCGTGTCAAACTCTGTTTTATTTTTCTGGCATAGGGGAAAACTAATTTATTAACAGCTAAGGGAACTCCACCTAAATTCATAGAAGGTATGTTATAGTTACGATCGTTTCGAAAACTGCAATATATATCTGGAAAATATTGCGAGTTAGTAAAGTTATCATTAAGCCATGTTTCTGTGAGGCAAATTACATTAAAGTTAGCTGCTAATAAATTTTCCGACAACTCACTTGACTTTGTAACTAGGCCCCTGACACTCTGATAGTAAAGATGCCACGCATCAGCTTCGTACATAATATCATAACATTAGCTGGTGGCTCCTCTCGTCTCATTATGTTACTTTTCCGACATAGACATAGCTACTAACGTGGAGGTAGGAGTATACAGGAGATGGCATGTTGGGACTTCCTTGAAGTCGACGTATATATGCCAGTTTTGCGCGATCAATCGGTTATTGTCGACCAACACACAACATTGAGTAGATCGAGTAAGGTTTTCGTAAGCGCCTCGTATGGTATAGATACTGTAGAATGAACAGATTTAAATGGAAACGGTTACGTGAGTTGAATTAGGGTGTGAAGAGCGATCAGCTACGTGAAATACATCTGCTACTGTTACATTTCATGAGTAAAAAGTCTATGTTTCATATTTGCATAGTGTAAATGAATGGATGAGATGAAGAAGGAAAATATTCCACTTCAGCCAACTTACGGGAAAACAGTAAAAACTGTTTTGACACCAAACTGTAGGTTGAATGGGAAATCTTACAGTTACATATTTGTTTGTTAGGAATTAAGGAAATGGAACATTGCCTGAAAAACACAATATATTTTATGTACTGAAAGCTATATGCAATGAAAGTGTAAAATATCGAATGTTTTCTTTTTTACATCTCACCCATTCAAATTATGTGGTCAAACAATTGTTTATGTAGATAAACCTAGCGGACTAACAAGAAAATATGGCCACATTTTCGCATATGTACGTCACTGACGATGGGCAACTGCTGGCCAATAGCAATAAAACAAATAAATTTGCACACCAAATGTTAAACAACTAGCAAAAATATTCATAAATGTATTAAGTTAGTTCCTATATTCTATTAACAAGTTCAATACGGAACCTTCAGGATGACGTAAATAAATAAAAAATAAATAAAAAATAAACAGCTGGCGTTGTCGGTACTCACGGAAATGCGTTTCAATACGCAATCATGTTGTTGAGTTTTTAATTATATTTAAAAATTTTGTTCTCCTATCAACGTAGAATGAGATAAACACTGCACATCTGCTATTCGATAAATCATGTTTACTCTATTGTACTTCAGACTTCGAGTTAAATACACTGTCTCTTATGGCGGAAACAATGTTGTGGTCTACAGTGACCACGTGTACAAACGTTCAAGCAACAAGGGCACAAATACCCTGACTTCAAGTGTTTGCTGTGCAGAATACTGCATGGTCACCCCCTGGCTATTAAATTTTCATTTAGAGTTACGTCTGCGGTGTTGTGTTTTTCGGACTTGTCACTTTTGTTTGTTCAATAGTGGCTTTAGTTTTCTCGTTCGCACGATCAAACAACTGCTCGTTTATTAATCTTCCACAACATGGACCAATTAAACGCAGCCAGAGGGCCAGAACACTGTATTGAAAATTCTATCATATTCATCTTCCGCTACAGCGACATAGAAAGACGAGTAAGAATCATACCTAGTTTTTAGTTTAACTGCCTTCAGGCTTGTAAGTTTCAATTTTCTGTTTATATGCGACACGATGCCGTTTTCCTCGACATCTGGGTCAAAACGTGACACAAAAACGTATCGCATATGTGGCCTCGTAGGTTTGGCCACAGTTTTAATGTTGACATTATTACGAACACCGAGTTGCACTTGTTTTTTTTTCCTGGGGACTTCTGTTGAGCTTTTCCAATGTCACATTTTTTTTGCTCGTCCACGTACTGTAGTGAATCCCTCCGCGTCAGCTTCTGGCGATGTAGTTGCATTACGCTGATCTGGACTGCTGACTACCACGTTAGTCGACCGCGTGTTGCCACACTATGGAACACTTGAAGTAGAGCCTTGTGACTGGTTATTTACGTTATTTACATGAGAAGACGTACTTATATTACTGATAGTAGTGCGCATCAGTCCATTGACAGTTGTATGACTAAATGTTTTTTTTTTTTTTTTTTTTTAAGTTTTACAACATTTACTTGGGAACAATGGACACATGGACGTGCTTCTTCGCGACCCGTGAATATACTTTCACGCATGTAAAGAAAATAATATTGTGAAACCTTTTTTTTTTCACTTTAATAAAGGATGAGATAATATAGGAAAAGCCAACCAATATCTCTATTACTAGAGCTACTGACCAAATGGAAACCAAACGCTTGTAGAAGTCATAAGAAGTATATTTAAACAGAATTCATATGATAAGAAAAATAATGACTTCTACAGACAAGTCAGGCAACTAGATAAATAAATAAGCAGGAATTATGATAGTGTATGAATTTTCAAAATGTTGTTTTTCTACCGTGACCCTAGACAAACATAATATGTTTCACAAGGCGATATTTTTCCAATCTTATATGTTCATTTCCCAAATTTAATACGCTAGTTTGTAACACACATTTACCACACTTAAACAACGCCCAAGAGTTTTTTTTTTGTTCTCTCTTCAAACGTGGCGGTTCAAACATAAATTTCCATAGCAATCGTGACGTGCGACAAAAGTGACGTGAGTGATAATGCATCTCGGCTCCCACGCCGATGCAAAACAATCTACTGGGCAATGCTGGCTCCAGGATCAAACCACTACTACGCCTGCAACTTAGGCAAATCGCATCACAATTAACAAACGCTTAATCCATTCATTCGGGTATCACCGAAACATTACGTCGTTAAAACTAGTGCTAACAATTGTGTGTATCATAACAAACTTTTCTCGATACTAACCATTACTCTTCCATCGTATCATACTTGCGTAATTGGGTTATATTATACCTGCCTTTCAAATTGTCTGTGTCAGGGTATACTAATTCATAGCAATTTCTTCTTATGACTTTACTGACTTTGTAAGGACCTTCATGTAACAGGAACAGTTTCTTCGTTACCCCGGCCCAAAATTGAGATATAGGGTGTGTCCTAATAAGTACGAGATCGCCTATGTCAAATTTATCGATCTTCGACCTCTTGGTATACTTTGCTCTCCTCTTGGCTGCAGATACAAGTCGACTGC
>PNEQ01125160.1:0-39617 GCA_003012365.1 Medauroidea extradentata
TATATATATATATATATATATATATATATATATATATATATATATATATATATATAGATTATATTACAGTATATTATATATTATATTATTTATATTATATTATATTATATTATATTATATTATATTATATTATATTATATTATATTATATTATATTATATTATATTATATTATATTATATTATATTATATTATATTATATTATATTATGCAATATTATATTACATTATACATATTATATTTTAGATATTATATTATATTATATTATATTAAATTATATTATATTATATTATATTATATTGTACTATACATATTATATTATAGATATTATATTGTATTATTAATATGTTTTATTATTTATATTATATTGTGTTAGATATATTACATTATATATTATATTATGCTATATTATATTATGTTATATTATATTATAGTTTACTATACTATATTCTTAGTATTAATGCGGGTACAAGTTGTTTACGTTAAATTGAGAGCTTTTGAGGAAATGTAATAGCTACTACAATGTGTCTCTTCGAAAAAAAAAATAACGATCTGTGCTAATGGAATAAAACAAATGGATACATTTACAATCCTAACAAATTTTCAGAATTTCAATGTCACGCTAAAAGTTTAAATAGCATTTTTGCGAATTATTCTTCGCGTCACTGATTGCTACTACAACGCACAAGTTTTGGTTTATAAGATTTTTTAATTTTATATTATTCGTAATGTGATCTTATATATATATACGTTTCTACACCATTCATCCGGTTGTGATATAAAACTTTGGTGAGTTATGCTTGCGCCCGTGAAGGTTTCTAATGAAAAAAAAAAAATCTGTAAATAGAGGAATGGGGGAAACATGGCAGGGGAAGTGAAACGGGGTACCCAACAAATGTATTTAAATTTGTTTCTTAAATGGCTATTATGACCCATAACATCGCTTCGTGATATTTAAAATTTTGAAAACTATATTGTTTCTGATAATAGTTTTCAAAAAAAAATTACAGAAATTTATAACTTGTAATATTACCTGTTTTAGTATTATTTCTTAGATGAAATTTGAAGTGCCGAAAAATTTTTATCAATAACTTTTTTTAAAATTTAGGTTTTGAAATATATATTAAAAATAGAAATACATATACATTTATTACGGAAATTTTGGAGTGCTTGAACTAATCTTTTGAACGAATGAAAAATTGAAACACACGCGAATTCAATCGCGAACAATATCTAACTTTAAAAATATGTTTGGGGTGGTACCAGGGGCTAACATTCGACTATGGTGAAATATTGTATACAGAATAAGTAGATAGATGCGTACTTTGGGGAAAGAGAATGAGCTTATGGATACATTGGTGTTAGTAGTATTTAATCTTGCTGGTTGTTTTTTTATACAGACGGTAGCATACTGTGAGAAGAGAAACTTTACATCCTATAAATAAAGTAAGATTACCAGTCTGCCGTCGTATTTGCAAAAGGAAAACAGTCAAGTGAGATACTATACACTTTTGTTTATTATGTCTGCAGTTAATTTCTTTCCCTGTATCGCGTGGCTTGTGTTTATTACGTAAACTGATATGATTTTATCAACAACTGACAGAAAAGTACGAATATGGCTGAAACACAATATTCCTCAGCGCTTAAAAAAATCCTCGCTTTAACTTGAACAAGTCAAAATCTTCATCGGTCTCGTAGGAAAGGTCACGACTTGTGCGGGACGCATACTACCGTACCCCTCGCGTCATAACTCCGTACCCTCGGGCAAAAATACGCCCCGGGGAGAGGGCACGCCATGTCACTTGCGTCTGACAGCGGACAAGGGTAGCACCGGGGAGAGTTATGCACGTGTAAACCCACGACGTATGTGTGTGTGAGGCTCGACGATAAAGCCTATTTTGCGTGGCGTGACGCGGGCGTGGCGTAATGTAGGTGACGCGGCGGTAATTGCACTTGTCGGCCGCACTGGCGGCACCTGTCGGCCGCAACCGGCAACACACGGGGACAAACACGACCCCTTCCCCATCCCCCCTAGGCAGCGACCCGCGGGGACGAATAATTGCTCTGTAACGTGTCACCGCGGGAGGGCCTGACCCCTCGGAGGTGGAGCAGCAGGGACACAAATATTCCACGGGACATATTTTCCGCCACCCCTTACCCTCCAACCCCCCCCCCTCTCATCCCCTCCTAGGCCAGGGGGAGAAATCGTTGGTCCGCCGCCGGGGCCACTTCATGTCCTGTCACCCCCACGCGCGGGCAGAAACAACCCTACAACCTCGACACGTAACGCTTCACGTGTCCGAAATAACTTCCGTTACACCCCCTCCCCTACCCTCTCTTGAAGCTCACTATCCTTGTCCGGTGAATTCCCTCGGAGTAGCGCTTTGATCAAGGGAACAGCCGTGTGCAGCGATGTTCCGTCTCTTCCTTCGCCGGCAGGAGCAGAAGACGGTTATAATAAGTCACGAGCTGGAGTAAGGTAAGTTAGTTCAGTCACGTGACTTGTCGATCACCAGACGTCACCCAAACTGGGATAAACGACTGTCATACTGTTCAGGGGTTTAAGATGGCGGAGATTTAAAAAAACCTGCATTACGTATTTTACGAAATGTACACTCTAAAACAGAATTTTCACGCGTTATTACGTTTATATTAGATATAATATTTGGTTTGTGTTTCTACATTCTATGTTTTGAATACTGTGCAGTTTTGATGTTTACAGTAGAATATGAAGATTTAACGCTTTCATCTTGAATGTAACTGTAGAAAATAAATTGCTGCATTTCATTTCAACTGAAGGATAAGTATTATTTTCCTCAATTTACTTAAAAGTCTAACAATGCTGAGCTGATAAAAAGACGCCTGTGTATCCTATTTCTAAAAAACCAAAGGCATGTCGATGGAAGAGAATTGCGATACTGGGCAGGACATTTCTGATATAGGTTGTTCAGAATAAACTGAGCCCTGCTTACAATTTTCTATAAGTCCTTGTGACTCCTATTGTACTATTATAAATACGAAAACTTCCATGTAACTAAAAACTAGTGTAAACATTACATAATTCTCAAAACTTAACTTCTGTATTCCTAAATAATACATTTTTTTAAATTATTGTAAGTGTTGGGAAGTGTTCATTTTAAACTGAACCGCCTGTACCTAGTAATCGATTTCATTAGAAAGTATGTGTAGAAAATAGGAAAACGATATATATATATGTACATATATATATATATATATTTATATTTTATTTGGACTGTTGTCGGTAGATGAGGATATCTCCAAAAACGTTAAGTAGCTATCCGTTGTGTAACATCTTCACTGACGTAGACTACAGACCATTCTGAAATCATGTTTCATCTTAATGGGAAAACAAGTTGACGAAATCGCGCAATGCCTAAAGATTCATGTGAAACTTTGTTAGGTAGAAAAGTGAAGAAAAAAAATTATTAAACACAGAGAAAAAAGGTCTGGTACAGTAGAGTACAGTTCAGTAAAACTCCAATCAAGTAAATATTTGGTTACCTGTAATATTAATTTGTAGAACAAGAGGGTTTCGTCGGGCTAAATATATTTGTGAACCTGAATTCCAAAGCATGCTAACTTCAAAATTTAAGAAATAGGAACAAAAGGTAATATCATTTTAGTGTGCATTAATATCTATTTTAAAAATGTTACCAATCGAAATACAATAATTTTTACTGTGGGTAGTAACATATCTCAGATAATGATAAATGCACACAATATAGATATTACCTTTATTTGCTAATTATTGAATTTTGGGGTTATCATAGTTTGCAATTCAGGTCCCTATTTGTTTTCATCAACAACGTCAATATTCGACGTTTTTTATGTGTTGTTCAGTCAAAAAAATGTTTTCTTGGATCAATTTTTTCGCCACACACAAATTTGACAGCCGTTAGAATTGTTACGCCTGAATAAATACAGCAGAAAGTAATTAATACCGGATACTGCTTATAATTAAGCTTTGGAAACACCTAGCCATGCGCATTCCGATACTCACAGATTGCACTGGTCAGTAGTTTCAGTAATGTCAGCTATTGTTCCGATACTGTTGGCGAGCACTCACTGAGAACTGTTCACAGCTGACTCCTCTTGCGAGGCTACACGACTACTGATTACACTGGAGCCCTTAGGGAGGACGTGTAGCATCAGTGAAAACAGACATCGGCCCGAGATTCAAAACATATGTTCTCTAGAAACTGTTATAAACATTCGCTACTAATGGCTTCTGTCCAACAAAACACTTCAGTTTATCATATATCCTCACCTCGAAAATTATCCACTCATCACAAGTCAACTCGAGATTAAACGACCACTGTGCGGTACAAATAAAAACTTATGCATGTTTGCCACGTGAATTCCCTTAAAGTGGAACATCAGTGGCCATGATGGATTATTTTATTTATCGCTTTATTTTTACATTTTGATAAGAGAGGTGTAAAATGTGAGATTATAGTGTAACTTCTATTTATTTTGTACTATAATACAAGCACCACAGTTCAACTTTTAACGTACATCTAGTCCGCAATCAGTCACCCAAAATTAAGAATACAAAATAATTTGTGTGACTGACTGCGGCTTAAATATAAGTTTAAAGTTCAACTGCGATATTTTTATTGTAGCGCAAAATACGTAGAATTCATGCTATAATCTCAAAATTTACACCTTTCTTCTCAGAATGTGAAAAAGTTAACTAATTAAATAATTCAATATGGCGACTGATGTTGTGTGTGTAGGAGACTTATAAACCCTGGTACGTAAGTCCTATTAAGTCACATGCTTCTGATACCGCGTAATCTCTACGCGCAAGACACTGAACTAGCGAGTAGTCATCCCGTTATCTTGCCTCTATCAGACTTTCAGCGCAGATTCTAGCTTTATGTGACTTTTGTATGGCGCAATAATAAAGGTAAAGTAAGGCTGCATGTTTACCTGGTATTTTTAATGTCCTGTAACGGAAAACGGCCATTTTGGTGGTCATAATATTATTTTATTACTTTGTACTATAATCAAATTATAATTCGGACGGTGTTTTTCCATACCAAAGTATATATATTCTTCAACCACTTGTAAATCGCTGGTATTTTCTTGAATATGTTTGTGTATCTATATTTTGCACAAAAAAAATCAACTACAAGAATTGTGTTCTACTAAAAGAGTTAAGTAATCAACATGAATTGTGTGACGACATGTCGGAGACGTGTTTAGAAGCGTACAAGATCTCTGGTACACTTACCACGACATATTGTCTTGTTGATAAAAATACCGTAAATAATATCTAGCACAAAACCTATAGATTTAATGAATAATGCCAGATATTGCTACACTCTGTACCAGAGTATCTTCTCTTTCTATTTCATTTAGAGCAGTGATCGAAGCCAGGAAGAATAAAATAAAAGTTCTAACTCCTATGTTAAACAACGAGAACTTTATTTTCTCTGAAGACACTCGAAATAGCCAACAAGTTTTTACCCCTCCCTAATACCAACGTGAGAACAACCATTGTGAACAATGGAGAGAGAAGTTTCAGTATTGTCGTGTTATTAAAATAAATTGTTATTTTTGCATTTAACTTTTTTCAAAATACGAAACAAAACTATTTTTAATGACTTGCGTTATTACAGACGCAGAATTTAAGTACATTCTCATTTTAATGTAACATTTATCTGTCGTTGGTAAGTTGTCCAACGGAGATGGGAAACTTCGGCAATCTTCGGTAAAGTATTCGTGTTCCCTATTCCACTTACGAGGGCGTGGATCGAAGCTGCCGGGAAGATACGCCGAGTGCGCGTGCAGTAATCATTGTGCGAGGGAAAGACGGACGCGGGTGGAAGGACGAACACACAAGGATGTAAGAGGAGGGGGATAGAGGAAGATAGAGAGAGAAGTAGAGAGAGGTAGAGAGAGGTGGTGCGTGCCGCCAGGTAATCTGTGTGATAGGTGACGGACAATTAGAGCTTGTGGCCCGGCTTGCCCGCACTGCAACATCTCGAGCTGCGTGTAGCAACTACCCAACTCGCCGTGTCGACCAGTGTTGCCACGCTTACAGGCGTTATGATGGGAAAAATGCGTAACTTTATATTTTTGCAAAATAGAGTTTGTTTTGAAGACGTTAATGGTGACTACGTTACCATTTGTGAAAATTTTTTTTATTTCTCATAAACTTCTCATTGTAGCATGTAAAAGTCAAAATTTGCAAGTTACTGGAACGTAAAAATAACGAAAACCAACCGACTAATTAGTATTAAATGATTCACAATTAAATTATAAATGGCAGGATTTTTTCTAAAAGATTTAAATACACACAACGAAATGACTCATTATTTTTAAATTATAAATGACAGATTTTTTCTAAAAGATTTAAATACACAGAACGAAATGACTCATTATTTTTAAATTGCAATAAATAAAGAAAATTTTCTTCATTTTCAAAAATTTTTAATAAGCCTGTACGAGGGAATTTTTTTGCGTATTTATTTAATTTTTCCGGTATATTATCATATGTCCAGTAAAGCCTCATTTAAGTGTGAATTTTTTAATTTTATTTCGTCAGTAGGTTTTAAATATTTGCATGTTCCTGTAACTTGCAAATTTTGGTTTCGACATGCTGATGCTATGGGATGACTATGAGAGTACCGCCTGAAAAACTAACGCTATGTCGTACAAATATAAAATTGATAATTTTTGCCAGTTGATCGCTCTTAATTAAGAGTTAATGGACGGTAGCTTTCTCTTAACGTTTGACGCATGGAAACGGGGAAGGCGATAAGTCGAATATAACACGTCCGTCAAACACATCATCGCCTCTAGGCGCGAAGGACTAAACTAGCGTGCAGTGTTTACGCAGAAACCGTTTTTCAATGGGACTTCAAGCGGTGACCCTGTGGTTTTATTTGTGGAAAGTTTGTGGTATTATCCAATGCAGGTTTCTATGTCTTAGTTTTACGATTACGATCGATATTTTCTCAGCTACAGCAACGTGAAAACGCCATTTTGAGCACTTCTGAGGAGATTGGGGATCATGTTTTTAATAAGCGGACGGCATTTTTAAAATCGTAGGGACACAGTTTGAAATGTCTTCTTTCCGTAGATAAACTCATTGGAAACACTTGAAATAGTAACACAAGAAAAAAATACAGCATGGCTCAGGCGTCCGGTTCACTAACTATAAAGGATCTGCAAAATTGACACGCTGAGATTGTCGCTGTCGTGTTGTGGGTCATAGTCGTTCTTTACCTTTCTGCGAGTTAAAATAAAAGTTGTTGCCTTGCTGTTGGAGTCTAGTTCCTAACAGATGGCAGATCGATCATCTTTCTCTTTTTTTATTATTATTATTGAAATATCTTGTTGCAAACGATACTGTGAATATTTTTAAGTAAGTTATATACGGATCGTTGTGCAGCGAATAAGTACGTTTGATTTTAAAGAAAAATCACTTTTTTTTTAACCTGTTATTTTACGATCGGAATTCTTAAATTAAAATGCATGTTCTTGTACTAAAATAATTTATTTAATTACTTGAAACAGCTAAATTAATACTTTTGTATTTTTTTCCATAATTGTAATTGTATTTTAGCACGTTCATCAATGTCTCGTAAATCTTTGCGCATATACATGTATGGCTAATCAAATCACTTTGGTGGCCATCTGACGACTGAAGAAGTAAAGTATAGAGCATGTTTAGTTAAACCACGGTAATTTTATGCCCATAATGTGTCAATAAAGAAGTGGTCACACCCGGTACACTGCGGGATCACTTTCTTGCGCCTTAACATGTCCCCCAACACAAGTGTTGTAATGGGCATCTACTGTATTTGTAGATTATGTAGTGTTTTCATTTTTCTGGGAAATTTCCATTTTTATATTGGGAAATCTGGAAAAGTCAGGGATTTTTTTCATCCTTGTTTGCTAGACACCCTGTTTGAGCTAATTATGTAACGAACGAAATTCTGGTTAGTTGTATTTTTAGTCGAAACTTTATTGGTTTGAAAAACTAGCTATCACTGTAAAAAAAAAACATTTTAAAAAAAACTGCCAGACAGATTTTTGACATTTACTCTCGTTTAAGTTTAAAAAAAAAATAATAATCATCTCAAAAAACAGAAGAAACTAAATAGCATGGCCTTAAATGCCACTTCTCTGGTGTGTATTACCCAATAGTAGCTGCAGTGGTATGCCATAATAATACGGTCCCATTCGGACGCTATGCGCTAATACATCATGTACTCTGAACTATAGTGCAGAAATGGTGAAATTTCGGATCTATGTTCGTATAACCTTTTTTGTTCACCTACATTTGAGGATTGTTATACCAGAATATTGACACGCAATTTATTCAGTTTCCTTTACAGTACAAATTATTATCAGTGGCACTGTGAGGCCGGAGGGAAACAGGCCAGGGAAATATGTTTTTCCCTGCAGACTTTGATCCAAAGTAAGGTTAATTCTACTACAGGTTAGAAAAAAATACGTTTTCTTATGGGAGAGCTTGGCACAGGGAAAATTTAAGCCACTAGTTGAGCTTCAATCGCTAAGAAACCAGATAAATGCGAAACCGTAGTAAAATGAAGTTTTAAAAACTTGGGAATGACAGAATTCATTTAATTTAATTTTAAAGTGGAAAGAAACAGATTTCGCGTTTTAAATTACTAACTTAATGTAACTTAAAATTTAGGAATACTCTGAGATTGGTCAGTTTGGTTCACTATCGACACCAGCGCTCAAGCGGCAGAAATTTTCCCTGGGGCAAACTATTAACATTGATCTTTCTAACCTGTAGTAGAATTAACATTATCCAAAGGCGCGTGGGGTCGTTGTGGCCGAATGGTCAGACCTCTCGCCTCCCACCAAGGCGATTCGGGTTCGAGTGGTGCGTATATTTGAGGCGGCCGATTGTACACCCAGAACGTCGAATTGAACAAAAAAAGGTGCTCTTGGAGCAAGAGGCCAGCGCCTACCGTTTACTTTTAAAATGCGCACAACGGCGGCATGATTACGCCTGGTATTTAGACAATACTTCATAAATGCTGTTTTCAACATCTCGACTCATCGACTAAAACACAATTACAACGAGACAGACAGTGGGTGACTGGCATTTCACATGAATCTAAGGTACGAAAATTCGGCGTCAGTAACTGTTTACCAGAAACACGGTACTCTCCCGAAATGTTCGCTCGCAAGGTTGGTAAACTGATTGTCTACGAATGTCCCTTTTTGGTTTATGTATATTGGTTTCTGGAAGCGTTTATTTTATTTCCAGTAAACTGTTTTCTAGCGTTAATAATGCGCCACGCCCATAACACGTATCAACAATTTCGTACACATGCATTCAAGACTTATTTGGCATTAATCACCTGGGAACAGAATTAATTTACTACCTACAGAATGTTTCAGGACGAATTGCGATAAATTATACGGCGAGAGCTTACGAAAAATAAAGTCTAAAATCTGGTTTACAATTTTTCCGTAAAGTGAATTATAGATTAAGTTATTATACCTTGAAAATCGATTGTAAAAATGCATGACTTAAAATGCAAAATAAGTACAATTTTATGTGAAGCAACGACATTATTAATCGAGTCAAACTATAAAAGACAATTTTTTTATTTGAAAAAAGTTAAATGTTAAAGTCAGTAGACATTAGTTGCGTTACTTAAAACTATATCTCAATGTACAGAACAATTGAAACTAATTTTAACACCTTAGACGTATTTTATTTCTTACGATAACACACTCCATCCTGACAACTCAACCCGTATAGGTTTTAACACATTTTCAACTGAAATAATGTCCAGGTTATAATCACGTGAATTTTAGTTCCCGTTTTGCGATTCGTAGGCTGATTCTGAGGGCAATACGCGGTTGGAAATCCGTCTGTCTCGGAAATGCTGGGCATCGCTTGATCCATGTTCGTCGTGGCAATAGTTCACCTGATCTCGTCTAAACGACAGCGCGGCGCCCTTTAAACTACTTCATAATTTGACGGTCACATGTGTTATGATTTAAAGGGATTATACTCTTCTCTGCATTTCTGCGCTCCTTTCCAAATGGGAAAGTTCATAAGCTGAACCGCTTTATGGACGTACCCGATTGCGAGCGAATGTTGACAAGTGGCAAAAAAACCTTGCAACTAAACTAGAAGCAACGAAAGAAAGAAGACAGGAACGGATCTATGTCTCCAAAACGTCGTATCAGATGTCGTCAAAAGAAGCCTGCCGCTTTTCGTGTGTGTTTTCTTTGTTTTGTCGTCTGTCTTCACATCGTATATTTTTCATTTTCTCGCCATTTTTCTTACACGTTATGTATATTAATTGAATGTATATATTTTGTCATCTTCCTTGATATGGCGAAATGCTAACACGTTAGGCTAACATTCTGGAAGATCTAGTTTCAATTCTGATTTTGGTTTTCTAAGGGTTCATTGAAATCATTCCCGGCGAATGATAGGATGATTCCTTAAAAAATGCCACGACCACTTCCTTTCCTAGTTCCTGTCCTAATATATACGGGCAGAACCTTCTCCAATGACCCCGCTGTCGATGAGACGTAAAGACCAGTAGACTTTAAAAAATATAAATGGTACTACGCACATTGATCTAAGTAAGTAAAGCGTAACTATTAAATATTTTAACAATACAAAATTTAAAGCAATAATTATATCTCAACGTTTTAAAAAAGTAAACGTCTCTTAACATTAAGTACACAATTCGCACATAATCGTAAAGTGAAATGCTTCTGTAAAAAAAAAAACGTCAGTAATTTCTCTGACTGATGCGAAAACGAATAAAGCAGTGCTACATCCTCTTAAGGTCAATTACCCAACTGCAATGATTCATTCCTGAAAACGAATCAACATTTTTCACATTCCGTGCTTTAAATGTTAGTCTACTACATATAGTTATATTGTTAAATAATAAATTATTTTCATATTATCTAACATTTATTGGAATATAAAAATAACAGTCATTCTTATCATCTAATAACTGCCAGACAATATGGGAGTAGTATATTATCTAGCAATGTAAAAAGGTTTAGTAGACTAACATTTTGAGCATGAAATGTCAAAAATGTTTTTATGACTTCAGTAATTATAATTGTTGTGGGGAGGATACCGTAAATTAAATACGGCTGTGCACCATCACCCTTAAAATGATTGGCTGCGAAAATAACATGGTTCATGCGGATTGGCATGGAGCGGTGAAGCGAGATGCATCGTTGTGCCGCGACCTCACCTCGGACTGGTAATTTCCCTGCCACCCACTCCTCCCCCCTTCCTCATCACCCAGGGGGACCCCCCGCTAAATACAGATCACCGAGTTGCAACCAGAGACTCGACGTTTAACTCAGTTACCCCGTGAATTATACACGCCGGCCTCTTCCGCCCAGCAACTTCTCCAGGGCGAGGGTTGACGTAGGGTGTGGGGTGGGTTGTAGGTGGCAGTGTCGCGTGACGTCACCGGGGTAGGTCCCCCAGGGAGCTGGAACACTGTACCGTGACCCCTTCCCTCCCCCCTTAACATGCAGGTTCAAACAATAGACCGGGTCTGCCTCGCGTCAACTATGCCATGTAGCCTACCCCATTCGACCGCCCACAACTAACTTGCACATTGTAGTACAATCTCCTCCAAGTCCTCATTGAAAATTCTAGAAAGTTTTAAACTCCCGTTCCCTATTCCCCTCTCTCACTCTCTCTTTCTTTCTTCCCATCTATAAATAACTATTCAATCATAGTTGAGCGAGTGGAAAATCACGAAAACCGTTGACGCCAAAGTACTACCCAAAACATAAGAGCGAAGGTTATATGACCCACTTGCAGCTAATTACAAACGCGAAGTGTCGGAGTGCTGGAGTTATCACTGTCCCAGTTAAATAGAAACAAATAAATTTATAAATAATAACGCCAGACATGTGAATACTGAATTATAACTTGTACTCAGTAAACTCTTCCTGCTGTAAAATATAAACCTTTACTAGTTATATGGTAACGAGACAGCGCTCGGTCACGCGCAGTTGACGCGATGAGGCAAATCATCTAACCTCCTCCCCTTCGGTTTTTCTACCTGTACTCACGGGTGACAGATGTAGTACGCCACCTTCCTGCTGACGTCACAGGTTGTCTGGAAGTCGAGTACAGGCCGTCACTGCTAAGCCTTACCTTACGAGCACAGGTCTAGGCCATCATCGAGGGTTACCCTAACATCTGGATGTTTCATGGTATCCTGACCCATCCCCGAGCTGTGATAATATCTGGCTGTAGTCGTGGACAGGTGCATAAACAGACTGTGACAACTGATCAGAGATATAATGTAGCATTCAGCCTGTGGGTGTTGATGGTGATGACCTCGAAGGCAACAGTGATGAATACGGCAGCGATGGCAAGGAGCGGCGCGGGATCAACACATAAAGTGGCGACAGTCCGGCAAGTGCGTGCAACAGTGGAACTGTTGAGGCGAGTGTAGCCTGTGTAGTTTGGTGGAATGGACGTGCTGGCATATGAGACTATCTCTATAAATGGCGAGAGATTTCTGGAAAGAGACTTTTAAGATAACAGTTATAGGTCGTTCGGAATAAAGTGCGAACTAAAAATTTAACCTTTAAAAAATATCACTAGCCGTTACTTCATGCAATTCAACATTAATTACAGTTGCCTTACTGCTTGTACGGTTGGCAACCAAAGTAGTCATACTCGTATCTTGAGTTATTAATAACATTTTTTTTAAATCAAATTATATAGGTTTCAACCGACTGCATGATTTATTTTACACGCGTAAACATCAAGTGATGTGTCCAGAGAGGTTAAACATTTCCCGTCGTTAGCCGTTACTCGCGTAAAGATACGAATTGGCTGACAATTGATCTTAAGCAGGGTTTTTTTTTAGTGCTCGCTTTATCTCGACCCACCTATACTTATGTGTTGTGCTGAAGGTTTGATGTGAGAGATAGACAATTTTTAACTGCATATTTAGAGTGTCCGGCCGCTTGGTTCAGCGGTTACAGCAAATGATCCTGGCCAGTGAGCCAAGGGGCTACAGTTATCTACCCGGGTTCACGACTGGATATTGAGTTGTCTCCTCATCTTCGTCCTGCGGAAGACAATGGCGAAGATCGGCATTTTCAACCTCGCCTAGTCGCGCCTTAGGTCCCCTCCCCCCTGAAATCCGCACCAGCCTCCGGGATAAAAACTCATCATTATACTTAGGGTAGGGATTTTAGTGTATGTTAGGAACATAAAAATTGTATAGGCTGTTCAGTTTAAACTGAGCACTCAGCAGAACTTGTAATTGATTACAAATATGGTTAGTTGGGCCAAAATATGTTTACTTTTGAGAGTGTTGAAACGACGACACTTGTTTTTAATTACATTGAAGTTTTCATACTGAAAATAGTTAAGATGGCTGCAAAATGGCTGAAAGAAAACTTTGTACAGTACTCACTTTATCGTGAATAGCCTATACCGTAACTGTATACGGTATATTGAGTTTCAAAGTTTTGAATTAAATATAGAAAAGTGTTGTAAGGTACCAGTACCGAATATGGCCCATAGTTCTCAATATGGCCCACTAGTCGCCATTGTGTGGTAATGCCGAGATCGATGTGGCATCGATACACACTATATGCCATCCATAAATATCTCTTACATCATCCATGTGTTATATTAGTAATAAAATTAATTACGTACTTATGCACACATGGTTTGTGAACCTTAAGCGGGCCATATTCGGTACAGGTACCTTTTCGTTATTATTATTATTATTATTTTCATTCACATGTTGATAATTTAATCTCCAATGCTCATCGTACTCTTGGGTTAATAAAATTCCTGTCCTATAATGCTTCTTCTCCGGATTCCTTAATTAGTCTTTACTATGCTTTGATCAGATCCAAGCTAGAATACTGCTCTGTTATTTGTAATAGCATTACCATCACGGACTCGAATCGTATTGAGTCAGTACAATACAAATTATTTAAAACTATCTACATGAGATTCTCTCAACCGTTAATGCCTTTCAGTTATGTGGATATTCTTACAGATTTTAAGACAACCACTCTACATGCTGGTAGGATAGTTAATGATGCTCTATTTTTATTAACTCTTTTCTGTATTATTTTGATTGTCAAACCATTATAAACAATACGGGTTTAAAGGTGCCTAACCGTATTAGTAGAAACTTTATTCTTTTTACGCGTTGTCTAAAAATTAAAACTTAATTAACAGATGTATATTCAATTTTAATGATATTTGTAAAATTGATCCTTTTAAGGATAGAAAAATTGTATTCTGGGACTTTAAATAAGGTTGATTAAGTGTGTCTCAGTTCTGTCTTCTTTTTAAATGTTTTGCTGCACGTTGTCCTGTCAGTGCGTGTAGTAAGTGTCTAGTCCTTTGTTTGTATGTCTGTATTCATTTGTGTGTCCTTTGTTAATTGTTTATCCTGTGTTTCTGTATTTGTTTTCTGTATTTGTATATGTTATTTGTTTAGTGTCATCCTGTTATTGGTCGCAAGACTGTTGGATGGCACTTTAAACATAATAAATAAATAATTATTATCGGGTGTGTTTGTGGGGTGCAGATGTGTTTATGTAGGCTCTCCTCTATTTGCTGTTCTTAAGTGATTACAATTTAGTTAATCGCTTAAAAAAACGTAACTAGAACTTTGGTATATGCCCCCGAGTTCTGATAAATGTGAAATATGCTGTAAACCGTTGTTTGGTAAGCAGAAACGTATTTATTGTGAGGCCAGCCGTGGTGTGCGTGTGCATGCAACATGTGTTAAACCTCAAGAGCTAACAACAGAAGCTACCTACCAGTGCAACAACTGTGAACAACGTGATACGACAGACACCACCATGTTTTCGCCTAAGAAAAACAGCGAACCGATTTCACTGGTACTTTCGGTGCCCTAATTTTCATTGTCCGAACATTGTGCCCCTCATCGGCTAAAGGCTACTTGCTAACTTTCTACTCCTGTTTTTCAGACTTTCCCTCCCCTGCTGTGTTAAGCGTCAATCTGCCGTGACACAATGCCACGATCCTCTGGCCATACTGTGCCTCTCGCCAGTACTCAAATATATGTTGCACATAAATTACTTTAAACAAACTTTTGCCATCGAGTCACATAAAACATACAATTCTATTCACAATGCAATTTCAACTGACTTTCTACTACTATCCTAACCTAAATTACAGTATTTACAATATATATGTTAGCTGATTTGTTGCCCCTTAGAAGGACAGCCCTTCAGGATTTCTTTAGCAATGGTGTATTTGAAGAATTGTTTGTATTACTGTCCCTTGTACGACGGGTCTGGCAAAGTATATTGTAATATCTTGTTTGTTTGATGACGTGTGTATTTAAGCTGAGTAATTGATCACCTGTAATTATTGTACTGTTTTATGAAAAGGCTTGACTGGGTTGTTTAGCTGGACATTAGTTCAGGTAAATATGGGCAACCCTGTAATGACGAATCAAGTTGTAATTGGATTTACGGAGGGATTCGTGGTGTGTAATTTCCGTGTGCTGATGACGTGAAGATGATAAGCATGAACGAATTCAAGTAGCCTCGTGCAAAAGTTTTAGTTTCTCCGTCTTAAATGTACATTTAAATAATAATAATTTTGATAACTTTTTAAAGTCTAAAACTTGTAAACAAAAACTCTCAGTTATAAAGATCCATATTGCCTTAACATAAATAACACGATCTTCGAGAAGAATCACAAATGAATTGATTTTTTTTTTCTTACGTAAGATACACTTCTGTATACGGAAACTGCAAACCAAAGCTAACAACTGTTGACGACAACAGCACGTTCTTAACAACTAAGTAAATTAAAGAATGAAATTTTCGGTCAATCACGCCGATTGCAGCAAGCATCCTGAGAAGTTAGTTAAAAAGACCCTTTTGCACGCATTGGCGAGAACATTTCCTTGTTGCAATCTGTTAAGTATTACAGAAACTCAAGAAAAATACGCACATCTGTGTGTTTTATTAATTGACAGTTACGTACTTTGAAGTCAACATAGTCTCTAAAAAACTGTAGTGTATTTATCTAACTAATATTGGATAATGCAATTTGTGACACGTGTGAGTAGTTTTGGGACAAATCACATATGTACTGTGTTGGAACTGTACGTTCTAACTTGACTTGCAGAAGAGATAAACAGAGTTTCAAATAAACAATAGTCAATATCGATACATAACCGTCAGTGTTATACACAGTCCGTTGGAACCTTGCTAATAAGCAACTTTTCCCGCAAATGTTCAGTGTTTCTACGCAAAGATTAATTATTTGCTTACATGGATTAATTTCTTCGTGCTTATTTTGTGGGAGATGTTTCACTATCTCATAGTTGTATTATCCACGTTATTTCATGTGTAGTAATGTTCCGAGATCTTAAAAAAAAAAAAAATAACGCTTTTAACGTACAGAGATTTATCTTTTTTTTTTTTTTTGTTTATGTTTGTGGGGTGTTTCATTATCAGAGAATTGCACGATGCATATAAAGTTTCAAGAGCTTCAAGAAATAAGCAATCGTACAGAACAGGAGTTTGGGAACAAGTTAATTTTATCGGGAACGTTACTCTTGAAATATTTTTCCCCCACGTGTGCTTGAGGGATGAGCGGAGAAGTGAAGGGGTTGCTGGAGAAGAGAAGTGCAGATAAGACAGGAGAAAGGAGTGTAGAATGGGGGAGGGAGGGAACTGAGTGTGTAAGAGATCCCACCCCCTTGAACTCTTCCCCGCTATACCCACTCCTGCTTGTCGACGAGGGTAAAAAGTTTGTTCTGCGTGAAAGTTAAGTAGCATTTTTCAACAGACAGAAAACCTTTAGATAGCGTCAAGGGAGACGGAAAGCGTTTGACTGATGGGACGCCCGCTGCAACAGGGGTGTCACAGATAAAATATTCCCCTGCACTGATAGCGCGCAGGTAATTAATGGCGGGATGCTTCAGCCTCGTTCAAGGCATGTTACCGAGAAAAAAAAAGATGGTATTTTTTCCCTCACGTGAAATATTTTTAGCAATTTAACATCATGTGCTATCTTTATTAATGATATCGTATTTCGGTTGACTCGCGAGAGATACACATTTTTTCTGGGAAAAAAATATTTATTTTGTAGGCTCTTAATCGATTGTAATATAATTCGTATGGTCATTGAACTATTTCCTTGAAATATTTTATAAATTATATTTCAATACAGAATAGTTAGAAGAACACAGCCTACTGCAGACATTGAAATTACCTGTTTTCAGAACGTATGTACATTACAAAAGCAAGAAAGGAGCCAATTTTTTCTACAACACAAGCAAGTGATGTAATTCGCTCAGTGAATTTTATATTCATTATTTTTAACGGTTTTATTTCGTTAAAATACGATGGTAGTAAACAATATCGGACAACTTTCATTGTTATATAAATATGATTTCGTAAAGACGCATAATCCTATTGTTCTATTAATTATAGTTCATTATGATTAAAAATAAGAAAGTTTTTTGGATACTCGTTTAGTGACAAACCAATGATATTTGTTTTGACCTAAAATTACGTTGTTGGAAAAAGTTTACTGCAAAATAAGAACAAGAGAAACTATATTTTTTTTAGTCACGAGTTGGTACATCGTAACAACGTCAATTAATAACATCAGCATATTTTATGTTATTACATTGCATATGATATTACTGCATCTTTTTCATGCTTTGGAATTCTAATTTTATTAGAAAAAAATAACTTCTTTGAAAAAAAAACAGTTAATTAAAAACAATGGTTTCTGCAAGTGAGTATGAAAAAAGTAGTATCTAAGGTAAATTATGTTACTTGTTATCTGTATCATTTGCTATATGCGACGGCATAATAACATTAATAATATTTTAAAACTAAGTTACATTTAAACTCGCTGTAGGAAACCAGCACACATTTCATTAATTTTTTAATTGACTTAGAGCTATTTTTTTAAAACTGTAATCCACTATCGTCTAAGATTTAAAAAAAAATATTTTTTTTTGTAACGCTTGAGCCAGAGCAGAAACTTACAAAGGCTCAGTACTGTCTACTAATCTATTTAAAATGCAAATGTTGATGGATAAATCTGTGCAAGTTACAAGCTGCAATATTTTATACACATTTTTGAACTCGCCTGGTGACAGAATGTACTTGTGCTTGCGAAAATATTTTACTGATAAAAAAACAGTTTTTCCTTAAACATTCTTCTATGGTAAGTTTACATAGAGATTTTTGTCGCTTAAAAAAAAAAACATCGGGAATAATAAAGTAGAGAAATTTACGAGTAAGAAATCCAGTTCAAAATTTTATTATGTAAATGAGACTACTTCTAATAATGTTACGTAGCTACTGAATTTATCATGTGTGACAAAGTGCTTTGGTCCAGTTTGGCATAATTTGAAAGAACTGTTTGACCATCCTGTGAGAATTACGAGAGTTTATTTCTGACTGCTTATAATTTATCGGACAAATTTAATTTTTTCCCTTATCATAGAATAAAACAAAGTAATAAGTTTGCGAACGAGCACAAACACTTTGTTTCTTACTGTGCGATAATTTTAGTGATATACAAATGTTTAAATAAAAACGATCAAAATGTATCAATATTATTTCTCCTGTCCTTCAGTACCTCAAACTCAGAAATAGCTCTAGTTCCAGGTGCTGTAGTTGAGGAGAATAACGTATTCTTTAGGACTGTGTATATAATTTAAGCGCTAAAATTATTAGTATAAAATGTAGGTTTTTCGATGCCAATATGGAAAAATAGAAAAAAATTATAAAAAAACATTCTTAGACAATAAGTTTTACCTCGGGTCTTACCAACTTTATGAACAAAAGTTATTTTTGAATAACGTATGTCTTAAGAACAGTAATGACTCCATTTCGTACATTTAATTGAAGCGGAACATATAACGCCTAGCAAATGCATCATTCAGGGTAAATGTTTGCTCGTAGAGTTGGCTAATATCATAATGTAGATTTGTTGCTTTGTAGTTTTTTCGTGCTGTCTTTCAAAAACGTTAAGATTTTAAACGATGCGTTTGACGTTTGTATATATCTTCCACCCACTCTTAAGCTACTTTCTCTCCGAGTGAAAAAATCTGCACGACAGTTGGAAGGAATTTTGGTCAGCCCTCAGCAAGTGGAATAAATCGCGAAGGGAAAGGATGGGCGTGTGCGATGGCAGTGATCAAGAACTGTTTGGAAGTTTAAGAGGCGAAAGAAAAGAGGACAGATGCGATTAAGAAGCTCAAAAAGCAGGGGAAAGTTTCGTTGCGCATCCGCGGGGTGACTGATTCCCACACTTCGACCTTCCCTCCCTCCCTAGCCCTACCTCTTCTCGCTTCCTTCCTGGCGGGGAACACGCCCACAGTCACAGGGCGCCGCCGGCAGTACGGCCGCCGAAGAGACAGGCTCGCCAACCTAGACAAGCAAACTTTTTATCAGATAACCGTATCAGTTCGTCCCACAGACATTCAGCAAGTACCGTTTAAACACAGCAAACAAGTTAAGACTTAAATTAAAAATTTAAAATAACTACTGACAGGATACTAAATTTCTAATCGATAAGACCAGTAGAATTACTAAGTTTTACATTTTAAAAAAACTGGAAAAGAGCTGATGATCTTTAAACGGCTGAACATATTTCCATGATTCATAGCTAAAAACGCTGTCGAAAGTCACCATTCGAACAAAAAAAAACGAAGTCTAAATCGGTTCATTTGTTTAAGAGCTACGATGCCACAGACAGACACGTCAAACTTATAACACCCCTCTTTTTTCGTCGAGGTTTAAAAAATACATAACCTTACATTTGTTTAGAATAATATTCAACTTCAAGACATTTCTTCCAATAACGTTTTCATCTAACAAAAAATGTAATATCCAATAGTTTTTGCCTGCTGGAACGTCAACGTCACAACTATAACGTACTGTATTACATAAGATAATGTGCAACAAGTAACGATACCATGATGTACTTGATTAAATGTCGGACGTTTCTCAATGAAATAACTTTTACTTAACTTTTAAAGTAAACTTATGAATAATTTGTAAATTTTCGAAATTTTCATTTATTTTATCCCTTACTGATATTATATATTTCAGTAAGTACCTTCATTATATATTTTGGATCTGTGCGAGAACAACCAATGTCTCTTTCTACACAAATTAGTCACCACTGATAATGTACTAAAAAAAAATTATGTTTTCTTGGATAATAGCCTTTTGTATGAATATTGCTATTACATGAAGAGTTAATGTCCAAGCCACGCAAAAAGAAATTTCTTTGTACAAACTGCAATATACGCAGACGTTGACATTGGTGATTCTTCTTTTGCCGAGACACATATACGGGAGATCCCGGGAAGAAACGGCGATAGTATTGGTCATTGTGATAAAAAAAAAGTTCATATGAACATGGGGCCAGATAAGCTCTAAAATTACTGTTATTTGTTTATTTTCAGTTATGTTCCTCCTTGCAGTGGCAGGTCATGTCACAATCAAGGAGGCAATACATTGCCGTGGAAACGTGTTTACATACACGATACACAGCAAACCAACTAATGTCGACAGTGAACTTGAACGCTGGGTTTGACATGACATGAAACGAAATGTTGGTGTTCTGTAATCTTGTTATTACAGCTATACGAAGGTTATGTGTTATTCATTACGTAAATACAATTTTTTTTAACTGAAACAAGGTACGTAACTATAAACAAAACAGTAACAGTAACATTCAAAGTTTACATTCAAATAGGATTATCTCCATAACCATTCCATATTGACCCCATGTCCATATGAACATTTTTTATCACAGTGACCAGTACTATCAATTCCCAGAATATTGCCCTTTCCTCCCGGAACGTCCTGTATATGTTTGTATATGTCCAAAAAGTGTTAACAGGTGAATCAACCAAATATTTTGTAGCCTTGCAGATTGATTTACCTCAACAACATGGTTTAGAGCCAATATTTGATGCGTTTCGTACAATTTTCAGGCATCAAATACTTTGATGGCTCAAATACATACTTGTTTCGACATGTAGAACGTATATGTGGTTGACTGAATCGAGCCTCTTTTTCTGTGAAGGAGCGCGGGGATGTGGAAAGACAGTTCATCGTGACAACTTACCTAGAGTAGGTGCTAGAAGTGGCAGCCATTGAATTATAGGTAGATGTGTGCAGACGACAACAAAATATGTGAAAGGTGCATGCGAACATATGCTGCGGATTGGCATCGATAGCTCGAGGGGCCTCTATTGTAACATAAATTCAAATTACTTTTTTTTTTGGTTCACTAGAACGAGCAAGTAATTATAATTATTATTATTAATTTAGTAGGCTTAACTTCTCGTCGACATCTGATTAGTTAAAGGAAAATGGAATCGGCCATGGCCTTTACTAAGGAAACATCCCAAAAAATTCGCCTAGAGTGATTTCGGGAGACAATGGAAAACGTAAATTAGGATCGTCGGAGCCGGGAATCGAACTTGCATCCTCCCGAACGCGAGTCCGAATTATTACCGTCGTGCCATCTCGCTCAGTCGCCTTGCGTTTATCTGGCTACAGTGAAGAGAAAGCTTTCCCAGGTGCGCTCGACCGCGGACGAGCCTAAGCACTCAGGTGTGGATGGAGGCGCTGGTGGGTGATGGGGGGAGTTGGAGGAGGAGATGGGGGCGTCGCGGCGCCGGTGGCAGGAGCATCTTGCCCTGATTGACGCCGCCGGGCGAGGGCAAGACGCCGACGCCGCAAGTTCTCCGGAGACGCTCTCTCCAGCTGCCTGAGTGTTTCACGCACCTTGCGGCTGACAGCCGGTGCCTGCATTTTGAATGACACGGCCGAGCACCGCCCTTCACCCCTCGGGACCTTCCTCGCGGGAAGTTTACGTCTGGCGGGTTAACAGTTGGCAGGACTTGTCTTGTTCCCCAACCCCTCCAAGGTAGATAGGTGCGTCGCGCTGCGGCGAAACAACTACAACGCTGCAGAATAATTATAACGTGGCGTCTCCCTCCCCGGAAGACGAAGTTAACTTTGAATCAGTTTTATACCGTTTGCCGTTTAGGGCGTTGCCTTCCCCGGAGCAGGGATAGGAATTTACAAGTTAAATTATATTATACGTTGTTCGGGATAAAGAGAGCATTTTTGAAACTTTTAGTTATTTTATTCCTTTCACATTATAGTTTATATATCCCTGTATTTTTATTATGAAAATCAACCTAGGTATTAATAAAAAATATATAGATTATATCTTACTTAAAAATTGAAGTCTTGAGATCACAGCAAGTAACATTTGTTAGTTATCGTTCTCGACAAGAGGATATTCAGAAGTACTCAGTTTATCGTGAACAACGTGTAGGTGATCTGAGATACATTTCGCGATATCGTTTTAAAAAAAAATTGGCATTGTAAAGCGGAAAATATCGGTACAGGGAAAAATTTTTTGTGGCAGCTACAAAATATTTTGTGTGCATTTTTCCTGCAAAAATTTATTTTGTGGTCCCCACAAAAACATTTTGTTGACACTACTAAAATACTGTGGCCAACACAAAATTATTTTTTGGTCACAACAAAATAATTGCAGGAAAAACTTTCTTCAAATTTTTTCTTTCAGTGAGTGAATACGTTAAAGACAAATGAATAAGAGATTTCAAGGTTTTTTTTTGTTAAAATACTTATTTACTCGTAGTTTTCGGGGTGTGACAAAAACAGCCTATAATATTCTAGTAGGCTAGTGTCGGCCGCACAGATATGAGCAAACAAGTCGGTGGTGGTATATATGTAGATTTGACAGGTAATGAGCCACTTCCAATTAAGTTTCACGTGTAAATCTCTACCCCTGCTCCCGCCTTGCTCTGAAGTAGGCAGAACCCTTAAGTGGGAGTGTTAGATAATTTACTGTATTTTTCAGTTTTTGAACCGTAACATTTGTTCAAGTTGTATTACCCACATTATCTCTTCGACAAAACATACTGTACCATGTACCCTTGGTAAACTGTTTGACATAAATAATAATGAAATCTTTCATTATTTTGTCGTGCAGAAGCATTGCAAGAGATTATAGGTAAACATTAACTAAAAATCTTGTAATGTTTCTGCATGATAAATTAATGAAAGATTCCGTTATTATTTATGTCAAGCAGTTTACCAAGAATATATCCTATGCTTTGTCGAAGAAAAAATTTTGATAATACAATTTGAATAAATGTTATGGCTCAAAAATTGAAAATGCAGTAGACTTGTCAAATACTCCCCCTTAAGGGTGCCTTCTTCCACGAGGTTTTCCATATTCCCTTGGTAATGGAATGGCGGTAATGCTATACAGGTGACAGTACACATTTAATAAGTCCTCGTCACTTTTATCGCCTGCTGTAGGCAGTAGAAAACGAGAACAGATATGGCTGACACTAGTACATGTGTCAATGACATACTGTCTTCGTGCGAGTAGTACGAAGTTGGCATGCCGTTACTTCATTGTAGTTATTATACTTGTGGATCTTTGAGTTGTGGTTCTGTGACATTATTCTTTGTAAGTATGACGTAAACTCAGACGTAAGATTTTTACGCATCAGGCTGTTAATTCTCTAGATTGAAAATTTTGGACTTTAGAACTTTGGTCATTAGCAGCAACCTATTCTGGTTATTTTTTAAATTGCCGGCTCATTGGAAGAAAACTGTACGTTACCCAGTACAAAAAAAATTAATTTTACAAGAAAAGTTCTTAGAAAACTCATTCCCAAACAATATTTCTGTGCATTTACAAATATATAATGAGCTTTGTAGGAAATGTTTGTGTAAATACTATACAAATATGTCTGTATATTTATAAACATGTTTGTATATGTGCAAATAATAACTGTAAGTATACAAATAAAATCTTGTACATTTTACAACAATTGTTTGAAGAGTCACATTTTTTTTCGCAAACAGTTTCCAAGAAATTATTTTTGTATAAGTACAAAATATTTTGTAAAATGTGACAGACCGTTGAAGGTTATATTGTTTCGCATCAAACACTCTGTTCACAAAAATATATCCTACTAGTCTTCACAGGTATTGGTAACATTTAGACCACTTTAATGACCTGTATGACCTGTGACATTCTTGTTGTAGTGCCTAGACTGATAAATGTTCTGACATTATTTTACAAGCTTTTCCTTGTCAAAGTACGATTTTTTACTGTGTGTATTAACTCACGATGTTATCATCATGGCGAGGCCAAAATTTCAACTTGAGGCGTTCAACCAAAGTTTCCAAGAGACCAATAGCCACAAGACCCGGAATTTACCCCAGACTTTTAGAGATAACCTGGTAATCGAACAAACCTGATCACGTGATTGATAAAACAGGATTTTTAAGGAATTTGGTTACCTTTCAGCTCGTTACTTAATGTTTGTATATAATTATGGTTACTTACTCAGTTATATAGGGTGTATACGTTTTAAAAAGTAAATTTTATTTTGGCTGCGTACTTCTTGTATATTAAGCTGTCGAATTCACGACTTTGACGTTTTTATGTAGCCGTTTCAAGAAAAACTAAAGTAATTTACGAAATGAAACTATGATGACAATGTAATTTCTACTACTTTCCAAAGTTTTAAGGCATAATAGGTATATTTGACTAACAAAATATTATGCAATTAAATACAAGAACTTTTTCCCCTCATTTTAGATTAATTTTAACTCTGATATAAAAACAAAAACCAACTTTTTGTGGAGAAATCGTATAACTGTCTTCGAATAGCCATTGGTGAAGAAATATTAACTACAACGTTTCGTCAATGTCATTGCTTTAGTTTTTCTTATAAAGGTTACACAACAGCGTCCTAATTGTAAATCTGGCAACTAACTATGCTAAAAATATGAAATGAAAATAAGTTTATGTATTTATCTCATTCCGTTTATCCCGATAAAGAGTCATACGACTCTGGATATGGAATTTATCAATAATTCATATGAATGAGTAACAAGCAACAATAAATACATACAAACAAATTAACAAAATCATATATAGGAGATATACATACTTCAGAATGGTACATAATAAAAATAATTAAAATGTTTTTTAATACAAAATTGATAACAACACAGGATTAAATAAATATAGTATAAAAGGTTTCACAATTTAAAAATATAGAGTATCAAGACCATAAAGTATAAAGTAGATCCAAGCTAATTGCTTATTTTCATAAGTGAGTCGAAAATTCATTAATTTCAGTACGATTATGAAAGCACTGTTTATCAATTAGTCTGTGCATGGATATAGAAAATGTTTTGATATAAGCTTCATCAACATGATGTTAGGTAGCTTATTATATTTGGAGTCCAGAATAGTATAAACATTTTTCATAATTCGTAATTTATTAGCATTCCTAGTAAGATGCGAGTGTACATCCTTATTAGTATTATATGACTACAAATAAAGTTTAACAAGTTTAAGGGTTTGTAGAAAATATAAATTGTATAAGGTTTTTATATTATGCATTTTGAATAGTTTTCAACAAGAAGCAGATCTACTTTCTTTTGTTATAATTCTTACTGCTCTTTTCTGAATTAAGAATATCGTTTTACTATTTGATTGATTGCCCCAGAATTCTATCCCATATTTCATAACAGCATGAAAGTAAGCATAATAGACAATTTTGAGAGTACTGTAATCGACCACATTCTGTAGCATTCTTAACACAAAGCAAATAGATGATAGTTTCCTTTCCAATGTGGTTATACGAATATGCCAGGTTAATCTATTATCAATGCATAGCCCTAAAAATTTAACTTCATTTGTTTCAGTAATTATATTGTTATTGTAATAATCTAGGATCTGCGGTATCTTCTTATCGATGTTGAAAAACTGCATGAATTCAGTTTTGGCTACATTCAGTACCAATTTATTTACTTCAAACCATTTCATCAATGAATCAAGGATTATTTTACTTTTCAGTTTTAACTACTCTAGACTTCTTTCACTAAGTATAATGTATTAGTATCATCAGCAAATAAAGTAAGTTTTCCATACTTTATGGCATTGTGAAGATCGTTATCATATAATAGAAAAAGTATAGGACCCAATAAACTTCCTTGAGGAACACCATTTTTAATTTTTTCCCATTCAGATTATACAGTACCATATTCACTTTTAATCTGTACACATTGTTTGCGATTACATAGGTAAGACTCAAATATGTTACGAGCTCTATCAGTTATCCCGTAATATTTTAGTTTTTTCAATAACATCTCGTGATGGACTAAGTCGAAAGCCTTAGATAACTCACAGAAAATTCCATAAGTATGTTCTCTTCTGTCCACGGCATTCAATATTGTTTTTTTAATCTGGAATACTGAGGTCATTGGCGATTTTTTTTTAAACCACTCTGTTCACTACAAATAAGATTATTGTCTGTAATATGGTTTTTAAAGTTTAGAGTATAACACTCTTTCATAAATCTTAAAAAAAAATCTGGTAATAGGCTAATTGGTCTATAGTTTTCTATATTCAATCTGTCTCCCTTTTTGAAGACTGGTAAAACTTTGCATACTTAAGTCTATCTGGGAATTAGCCTTGTATAAGAGCTTGATTAATTAATGTAGTTAGTGGTATAACGATGAATCTACTACATTTTTTCACTAAATAATTTGAGATCCCATAAATATCTTGTGATTTTTTATTTTTAAGGTTTTTTATAATGTTATCAATTTCCTTTCAATTGGTAGGGTAAAGACAAATTTCTTTTTGGGGGCAGTGTAGGCCTATATTATTTTCAAAATATTTACTTAATGCTTGTATACTCATTTTATTTTTTTCGGTGATTTTTGAGTCTATATTTATATAATGCGAGTTAAATAAATTTATCAAATTCTTATCTAGAGTTACAATTTCATTATTTATTTTTAACGGTATTTCACTACAATCTTTGCCCTTGTCTCTACCTGTTAACTTATTCAAACTCTTCCATACATGACTAGAATTATCCCATTTGCGAATTTTTTCGCTAATATACATCTTCTTAACTAACTTAATTATATTTATGTAGGTAGCTTTATATCTACGGTAATATTTTTGAAAATTTAGACTCGTACTGTGTTAACTTTTCCTATGGAGTTTCTTCAATTTGTGACAAGATACTACGATGCATTTGTGAAAGTTTTAATTTTGAAAAATATATTAATTACTCATAGTGACCAGAACCCCACATATATACAAATTAGCGACATGAAGGTACCCCAACACTTTTAAGTAGGCATTTTGCTTAAAATGTTTTGTTTAGTTAAATTTATTGATAATGAAACAATTTTTTATTTAAAAACAAAGCAAGGCATATGGAATACTTTGACATGTATTTAAAAGACACATTTGTGTATTTATCAGTACTATTGTGATATGGGAGATCGCAAAAAGGGATTAACAAATCAGTTAGATATCAGAAATTATGGATGGCATAGAGCAGATATAAACTTAGAAAAATCTATTAAATACTGATGCACATCGTGACTGACTCTGAATGTTAAATTTTTATCATGAAAACTAGTTTTAAGGAAGTAAGAATAAAACAAATTTACATAGGAAACTAAGCCCTTACGGGCATTGCCTACCTGCGCGTTCGCTGCTCGGAAGTGACGGAGCTATTAGGGCGACATTAAAGCGCGCAGACAAGCGCAGAACTAGCGAGCTAGATTCCCACCGAACCGTTTTTGCTATGGGACACTAAGCGGTGACAATATCATTTTATTGGTGGAAAGTCTGTAGCAAAGTTCAATGCAGGTCTATATCTTAGTTCAACATACATCCGGTTAGTACGTTTTGAAATACGGCAGCCTGAAAATGCCATATTTAGGTATGTAGGAGGACTTAGAAACAGTGTTTTAATGACCATGGTGTCTTAACAATGACATTCCAGCTTTTTACTAAGTTTATGCTCTTTTCGAACAATGGCACGATGGACACGTGGAATAGTTTCGTACAAAAAAACGTTACGAACACACTGCAACGGGTTTAATTTCATTGTAATCGTAATTTTATATTTTGTGACATAATGTAAGTTTTGTAGACTATACATGTGAGTACAGATTCCTGTTACAAAACAAGTTTAGCTCGCTTAGTTTTATCATAACGGTGCGTCAAAATAAAAATGCGAGTTACGCTGCCCTGGATATAGTGAAAATCAATTGACTTACATAGTGAAATAATTCACAGTTGATTAACATCACATGAGCTACGTAATAAAACATTTAGAAACCCAATACGTAATAATATTATTTTTTTTTTTAATATATTGCAAGAGTTCAGGAAAAAAGTTGCTAATTCAGCCATTTTTTATGCTTCACCGGAGTTTTTTTTTTTTTTTTAATATTTTGTTACGTAGCTCATGGCATGTTTTTTCACAGTGAATTGTTTCACTTAAGCAATTCATTTGGTTTTCACTTTTTGCATGGCATCGTAATTGTAAATTTTGAATTTGACGCACCGTTATGATACAAGTATACGAGCTAAAATTGTTTTTAAGAGGAAACTGTGCACGCAAGTATCGTCTACAAAACTAACAATATTTCATAGAAATATAAAACTACGTTTTTATCGCAATTGAACACTCTTAAGGGACCTCCCTAGGTAGGCTGCGTTTGTGTGTGAGGCAGGAGCGGTAAGGTTGCCGTTGACCATAGGCGTAGCGTTACTCTAAATTTAGGGGAGCACATAACCTAGCATTTTCTTAGTATAACCACAAATATAAAGTGTACATTTACAAGAACTTGCTGAAAATGTAGCCTATAACTACAGTAATATTTCAATAAAAATATTGGCTAAAAATTTAATTAACCTTCTGTCAAAAGATAATATAAAAATAAATAGGCATTTTCATTAACATTTCAAAACAATTTTTTAGTTCGGGGAGGTGCTCATGCCCATCTGTGCCCCACCCCCCAACCCACGTGAGGCTAAGCCTATGCCGCTGACTGACGTATGTAATGTATTATCGCCTCTCCGCGCAACCCACTTAGCTGGCGTGCAGTGCTTTACTTACTATTATCCTTTTCCTTATGGAACTTTAAGCGGTGATCACGTTATATTATTTGTGACTAGCGTAGTTCATAGTCGAACGCTTGTTTCTATAGCTGTGTTCTTCGAATTCGGTTGTGATTTTTACAGATACGGCAGTCTCAAACCCCTATTTCTGGCCATTTTAAGGGGCCCGAAAAGGATGTTTTAAATATATGTGCTGAATTTTTTAAACTATAGCAACATAGTTTGAAGTGTGTTATTTTCGTAGATACACAAATATAATGAGCGTTAAAAAGTTTCATAAAAAAAAAAAAAAAAGGAACAATCGCAATTCGCTGTATCGCATTTCAAGCGCAGGTAGGGAGGCCCCTTAATATAACCAGTTAATGTATTGACTATGCAGGGCGTGCTTGGTCGACTGCCGAGGGACGACGGCAAACCTCTGCCCGCAGCTGCACGGGGTAGTTCTTATTCTCACTCTTCCTCCACGGAGACTCTTGCTTGACGCTGCGCCTACACACCCCCGCAGCTGTGGCCGTGCCTTGCTGTAAGGGGAGGAGGGAAGCTGCACCAGTTAGATACCCCTAAATATTGATGGGGTAGCCTCCGCTCCAGGGAAATCGCTGCACACCACCCCCATACTTAAATACTTCTCCCTTCCACGAGGTACGTGATTGCGGGCGACGCAAATGTACTCGGGATCTACTGGGGGAAAAGTTCTTCCTTGGAGAGATCGTACAATAGTATTCAAATAGACGGTGTTGTCCACAATGATCTTCATTTAGTACGTCACTCTCTGGGTGAACATACTATTATTGTAACGTATTCAATCCCATGTTAATATATAACATCAGTAGAGACACTGGAAAATCGCTGGAATAGATGACTATTTGTTAGGCTCTAACATACTGTATATAACACTGAATGTTTCGTATCGACATTGGCTATTGTTTATTTTAAGTATTCTTTCTCTCTTCAACAAACCCAGTTAGAACTGTACAGCTTGGACACACAGCATGTGTGATTTGTCCCAAAACTGCCCACACATGTCACGGTTAATATACTATAGTTTATTGGAGACTATCTTAAACATTTTCGCGATTTTCCAGTGTCTCTAAACATCAGGCATGGCTAGGGACGATGATTTTCGCGAAAATGTTTTGTGCCAACATGCCCTTGAAAACGCTGTAGTTAATTGCAACACATGTGTTTCGGTATTGTACATCTAACACAACGTAGCCGTCTGCAGACCAGTAACAGGCATCAAATATGACAATAGCGGGATTCTTATTGGCTCGGTCAAATAGCGCAACAGCTTCACCTTCTGGTAAGCTGAACGTGTGTTGAAACCCAGCAAACAGTCAAGTTTTCCCGCGATAAACCATCATCTCTAGGCATTGCAAATAAGTATAGACCCGGAAATTTTGCGGGTTCAACGACCAGGCGGCAGTACTCCACAGTCCTATACTTGTTCGTTGGTTTCTGCTCAGGTTAGTAATTACTAATTACTAAAGACATGCAAAATTCGCGTTATAATTTGGTAGCAGACTAAACTTCATTTTCCTATACATAACAGAGAATAATCTGCGATTCAACTGACCACGAACTTTTATGTGTTGTCATTTACGTGCGTTACGTCTTTACAGAGATTGGCCTCTCTACCGTGTAAGCATTCTCCGCGGCAAGTCACGACAATATCGGCCAGCGGGAGACGTCGAACGAACCTGTGGTCACTTGGAGTCTAGTCAGCTGTCAGAAAATAACGCTAATTTTGCATGTCTCTAGTAATTACTTGTACGTCTCTGTGCCATTAACAGCCATCCATTCGCGAAAGTATTTAACGTATACAGGAGTTTGAAATCTAACCTCATCTTACATGAATTCGCAAAATTTCCGGGTATCCACAATTGAGTAAGTTGTAATCCGTTCTGTATCTATACTGACCCAGTGCTAGCCAAAGAGTTGTGGGCTTTGATTAAACCGTTCATAACGCATGTCAAGAACAAGGTTTACTAATAAACGACTATAGTTAACACTAAAACTCACTTCGTTCATTGCTGGTCACAAGAGCGCTTCCAGTGAGACATAAAGCCTGCACGATACACTGGGATTGAAGAGTATAAGTCCTCGCTAGGAAGTCTGGGGCCAATTGGGCGCCTTGCACTTACTTAAGCCCGGTACACACTATAACACCAAATTCCGTACCTAATTCTCTACAAGTAGCACTGCGACAATGTGCGCTGGTTCCAGACAGAATTCCGTACTTAATTTCTCACATAGTGCCTATACTATTTTTCATCGTAGTTTATTTTCACGCGCATATTAAATACTCAATTTCAGCCATCACGCATGCGACGTACGTAAGTAGAGTTGCCAATATGCGTATACTGAACACAATACCGTCAGATGTTTCAAAACCTAAATAATACAAGATAGTTTAACTTATTTGTCTACTACGTGCAAGTTTTGTTATTAAATAGTTTTCAGCAATCACACTGTTTTAATTTATGTAACATAACAACTAACATCACACATATATTTATCTTCATTATGTACCGAACCGTACACTGTTAAATATTTCCGTGAATTTACGGGCAATTTTACGGAAACGTCTATTTAATTAACGGAGACATTATTTTGTAACACAGTTATACATAATCATGTTTCATTAATTAAACATATGTAAAACTGAGAGAAGAAACCAAATAAATAACCAAACGCATTATTGTGCATGCATCATAAAGAAGTCGCATAAATATGCGAGTTTCCGTAAGTGGAGCTAGTTGTCTACCGTAAATTAACGGATACTTCTGGAAAAATTTTTTACCAGCACTTCTCCGTAAAACAACGAAAATTATTTTAAACAGCGCCACCTTATGTTTGCGAGAATTTTTAGCAACTTTTGTTTAGTACTCCTTAGTGACATACTAAATATTCCACTGGCATTCGGTACCACTTGAAATACTATAATGTACATCGTTATAAAGTTTAATGGTAATGTACCGTTAATTAACGGAAATAGTGTCCGTAAAAGTAAAATACGGAAATGTCTATAGTAAATATACACTACGGAACAATACGTAATATGTCCATCAATCTGCGGACACTTGCACGGAAGAAATTATAAATTTATGGGTTAGACAGATGTAAATATTACGGATATATTTTAATAACATAACCAGTAAATCTGCAAATCTGTAGAAATGCAATTGCAGCACTATAGATATGTAAATATGGCCCAATTCCGTGTGATGAAACTGTTTTGCGGAAACTTCTGTTGGATTAGGAACTACGTTTCCGTGAATTCACGGAGGTATCCGGAGACATTTTTACTGGGCTTTAGAGGCGATGAGACAAGGGGTTACAGAGCAAGAGTCCCGCGCGCTCATGCTCCCTTATTGCTCTCCTTGTGATATGACTGCATAAAATTCAAACATGTGACATGTTACAGAAAATTGTAGCCAATATAATGAAACTGTGACTTACTGTGCCTATGCATTTTTTCTAATTTTTTTCAGGAAATGTACTTCGAACTTATACGAGCTCGTCGCATTTAGTAAATTTTGATTAATACATTATTTTTTACTAATCATTGACTTAAAATGGGAAAATCTAGACCAATATTATATTTACGTACATTGAAAAATAGGTCAATGCTGAGTTCGGGAATCTCTCCGAGTTGAACAAACCACTTCTCTAAGGTTGTTCAGGGTTTTCTATCGTTTAGTAACTTCCATCAAAGAAAATATAGTGAAATCTCGAAATCAAACGGAATGTAGTCTTATATACTTTTAAAGATAATCATAAATATTAAAACATTAAATACTGTACAACACTAATGTCAATAAATTAGTCGTAGTGGTAGACACATATTCTAGCGTTTCTTGATATCACAGCAACTCAATGCATCAATGTTTCATATTTCGGAACATTTCTTCTAATTTTATTACAAAATCATGCAAATCCCTTAATGAATTTCCACACAACTCTTTTTTCGTTCAATTACGTCTTTAATATTCTTTCTTTTAGTGGAGTTAAGACAT
The DNA here is from genome assembly GCA_003012365.1 of Medauroidea extradentata. Taxonomy (NCBI): domain Eukaryota; kingdom Metazoa; phylum Arthropoda; class Insecta; order Phasmatodea; family Phasmatidae; genus Medauroidea; species Medauroidea extradentata. Next base: position 33,056 of record PNEQ01125160.1, read on the forward strand.
CGCTTTTTATTTTCTTAAGTGTGGTTCATGAAGCTGGTGGTTCTGTAAGCATATGTTTAGAAGCAGCCCGCCATACACGTATTACACTTTACGAGACGATTTATTCGAACACGCCTGACTGTGAAATCCAAACACCCCATATAATGGCTGACGTGGAGCAGACTCCGCAACTGCTGGTTGCGGATATTTTAACAAGGCCTCTCCTGAGTTAAGTCCCTTTACATACGGAGTCTCGTTTATTATTCTGTGCAACTCTTTAGCTCATTTACCACACATGACTTGTATCCAGTGTGTCATATCACAAGCACTATTCTGTTTTCGCATCGCAACACAATCCTTATAACCAATTATCTAAATATTCAACAATAATTATATTGCTTATTTAACACCTTTCTCACGCTATTACTTGATCACCAAAATACTTAATATACAAAAATTATAATTGCTCATAACTAGAGCCATGAAATTTTTGCGAGAAGAGTTTTGCCCCACTTTGTTTCAGTGTCTTTCATTCGAAAATTATGTTTTACTTTTTAGTCCGTTTTAACAACGTAGTACATTAAAATAGTTTTTATTTTACATTATTATCAGCTTTTTAATATTGGGTGTGCGAAATTTTGCAATCATCATGTTTCAAAAACGTAGTACATAAAAAAATGTATTTTAATAATTATTTTTTACATTTTTTTCTGTTATAGTATACTGTCGTCTAGTTCTGATCTACGTTTAAAGTTTGAAGTATATAGCTCATCAAGAAGTTAGTATAATATCGATAGCAACTTTGTATCGAACAGACCAAAAGATAGAAAAATTTGCAATGCAATCCCGTTCTTAGCTGTGTTAAAGTTTCAAGATTTTACAGCATTGTTATCGATAAGTAAAACAAGCTGAGAAAAAAGTGAGCTAATAAAATTGTATAAATAATAAAATGTCTTATCTTTTACCTATGATATGTCTTCAACGTCCTACTAAATGAACAACTGTCTACAACAATTCATTCAACTAATGATAGCTGCTTACAGTTTACGAACAGCCTGTAGATTATGAAAAATTAGAAACTCCTTATAAAACATATTTTATTCATTGATACCGTATAATGAAAATTCCCTTCACCCGTAGTAGTTTTAGAATACCGATAGCTCAAGATGAACCAATTTAAACGTTACTTGCTACATTTAAGTGCAAAATAAAGTATACGACGAGTTTGAGCTGGGGGCGAAGTACATGTCTTTTTTAATGCATACCAAAAACAATATATGTTCTCCAAAATATCTTTGAAGATGACGCATACATAAAATTTGTATCAGTTTTGTAACCCGCTGATGAGGAAAATGCCATGTTTTGAACTATACCATGCATATTATCCAAAAAAATCCTGTGTTACATTTGAATAGCCCTCGATAGGCCTACAATTATTTATATTTTTTTTTGGTTACGCAAAACATTCATATTTTTTTTTTCTATGGTGTTTAACTGCAACCTCGTATGTCATGACATTAAAAACATAGTTAACACAATATATCACGTAATAACTGTTCAAACATCTTTACCATATAAGAACACAAATTAAAATTATGTAACACATACATTTATCAATATATATGTATAACAGTGACACACAAATTTGCTGTATGCTCACTGACGCATTATTTTGAAACTTGCGATACGTTAATTTTAAGACCTTTAAAAGAAAACATGTTTCAACTGAATTTCTTCGGACAACTTGTATTTGAATTTTCTTACGTGATGTTGTAAACGTGTTAGTATCGACCTATCAGTGCCAGTAAGGTCGTGGCGTTTCCTTTCTCCACACGCCCTTATCCAGACAGCTGGGCACATTACACGGATGGGTAGGTCGAACCTAATATAATATTATAATAGTAATCTGAAATAACACGTTGGTAGAGCCTACAGTCATATCGATACGGCCGCGTCGTAGTGGAGGAAACCAATATATTTTTATGAGCGCATTTGTCGGGATATTGAACTTTTCATGAGTGTGATGATACATGTGCGAAGTACATTCAAGAGTATCTTGTACGTGCTTCTTTATTGGCGATCACCAGTTTTGCCACGCTTTGAAAGTAAAACAAAATAACACTCCGATAATATTGTTGCATTTTTTACTTCGACGTCCATGTGTTTTAAACTACATATATACGTCTAACACTTATTTCGTCGTTATTCCATGCAAAACAAAAACATTTTTGCTACTAGGCATTAGTAATTTGTAATTCGATATCAGAAAATTGTAAAAGGAGCAGTTTATTTTGGTTTCGAGAAAAAAGTCAGTGCTTTAATGATTAATATAATAGTTCTTTATTTAGAAGGTATTTTAATTTTCATGCACTTACTGAAAATTATTTTTATTTTAGTCTGAATGGACTATGTATAGACATATCTTGCATGCCTTACATCTGTTATGCTTAAAATACAGGTCAAGTGTGCGAATACGTCAAATAACAATACAAGCAGTGTTACTTAGCATAGAGAGTCACATGTGTGAATTCCATTGTAGAGAGTATTTCTGATAGTTTAATGGTAGTGTACTTTAGCATAATTTTGCAGAATCATGTATAAATTAAATAATGTACTTATGAAATATACATTTCTACCCATGATACAACATAACAATCCCTTTTGACAGGACTGTTGAGCGTGTATAGAAAATTCAAATTGTTCGTCTTAAAAAACACTTTTAAACTAATAAATGCACAATTAGGCCGCGATTACACAAAAACTGTTTCACTCAAACATTTACTTCGAGTATCAAGCTTTGTAACAAATACCAAATTGACTGCTTTGGTGCAACAATTTGCTAACGTTAAAATAATTAACTTCCATGTTTTAAATTATTTTATGATTGTTAGATAAGAATAGAAAAATTTAGTTAATTTCAATACAATAATTAAAACGCACTAATGTTCAATGTATATGTGATAATAACTAAATATGTGTCATTTAAAGTTCCATTTTTGTTGAGGTTAGTAAGTTCACTGGTTTTATTCGGTTCAGCCTTGTAAAGTTGCAAACATATTTAGTTTTTAACCGAACATGACTGCCGAAAATGTTCAACTAAACATGTTTAAGACCTCTAGTATGAAAATGGCCTTAGTTGCTAAAGTTATAGTTTTACTACCGTTAGCAAACTGGGTCATAATGTAATTAATTCATTCTGCAGCCCTGAAATAAAATGGCATATTCATGTTTCACTGAAATTAACGTCATAAAATACAAATTTCATATCTTTGAATAACGTCATTTTTCTTCTTTAATGCATATTTAGTATCGTTACTATAACGTTCTCTTCGTGCTTGTAATACCAAAACGTCATAAAAACTTTGATTGCATGCTTAAGAATTTTGCTCAGCCAAAGTACTTTTTGCATTGTCGTTAGTCGGGGGAAAGGGGCTTAACGAACATTTCTGCCAAACGCGATATGAACATTCATCTGAATTGTATTGGTGCTATGCTTGCAGCGAGGCGCAAAGACACCTTGTTTGGGTTGAAAGGTCTGCTTTTAACATTAACAGACTATACAATCCGGTCGCCAGACCACCAGACCGCACATCTAGTATTAAGATTGTTTGAGAGCACATGTGCATATAACGAGGTTTAATCTTTGTGAACGCACTCCACAGGCATCTCACGTACTTCCATCCCAGGCTCCTGCACGAGGTAAAGGGGGAATCTCAAAAGCCAATATTACGTATGTTATTAGGTACACGTCTGCCATGTAAAGAAGGGAACCCCTCTGAAGTGAAGAATTATCTTCTAACCACATTTTACAGAGCCTCCTTTAAAAAAACAAAACACAAATCTTGTCACAACATGAAATTTTAATTTTAATGATAATGTAACGTCACTGCATTCCAAAAAAATAAATGTTCATCCTATAATTTAACATTGAAAAGAATATATGTATGTGTATGTACATTTGCACAAAATCACAGACCAGCATAACAAAAAAAAAATAACTGTCCTAAAAGAAAGTTCTGTAGCTGTGCTTTTTTAAATAGTGCAATTGTTATAATATTTATTGGTAAAATTAACTACGTTGGTTAAAAAAAAAATTATCTTGTAGTTGTATTAAACTCCAAGTATGTAATCATTTGTCGCAAGAATAGCTTGGAGTTAATAAATAATTTTCTTACTCCAAGATTAACATTTATACGTGAAGATAATTGAACGTAGGACAAAGCCCAATACAATTTTTTTTTTCATATCGACTGAACCAAATTGGAGAAAATTTTATTTAAATGAGTCTTGCAATGGGGAGTCTTGATTTAAAAAAAACAATACGTTCACGATTTCCCCGATATAATTACAAATTGTCTGCAAAACAGTCACAATTAGCTAACATATGCATACATTCTTATATAGATGTATGTATATAAATTTGTTAGTTTATTTATTTGTCCATTTTAAAAATTTCTAAATGATAACATTTATTCTTCTGTTCTATACTTTGCTGATTAAGAGGTGTAATGTTCTCAATAAACCGGCGATTAAATACAAGGAATAAGGAAAATATAATTAAGAAAAATGTTTGCGTAGAGGCGACACGATACAGTTACGCCGACTTTTCATTATTATTTAACAGCACATGGGCAATGGTCCATGACGGAGATACTTTTCTCACAGACAGCGCGAGGAGACACAATTAAGACACTGGTCGTTGCGTTTGGAAACGTTTGGTTGGGCGTGATTCGAATGTGTCCAGAAGATCACGTTAACTTCCAGTTACTGGACACTGGTTGCAAGAAATACTGTACTGCTTATGTTTGTATTCAACCGACTTGTCGGGCCCTCCTCCGGAAATGTTTAGTTTTTGAGGTGCAAAAAGGTGCTATTTAAGGCATTTACTAAAAAAATTGTATAGCACTTTAATAACTTGTAATGTTTACAGAAATCTATACATAAAAGGTCAAAAGGGGGCGCGGTCCCTCTGACCCCTTCCTGTATCCGCACCTGGTTATAGGAGGTTCAAGATTAAGTGAGCACTCACAATAGCCCTGTTAAAGTTCTGTTATCAATCAATTCGTATCTTTCCGCACGTAATAGCTAATTACGGGAAACGTCGAGCCTCTCTGGGCGCGTTACTAGAGGTTTTCGCGTGTATTGTTCAGTCGGTAGATATATATATATATATATATATATATATATATATATATATATATATATATATAGTTCGGTAAAAAGTTTATTAATTATATTAAATAATATTATGTAGATTTCAGTGGATTTTGTTTCGGTATTGTGGTATTTAAATAGGAAAATACACGGAAGTATATTATGTAATTTCGGTGCCAACCACACAAGAATTAAAGCAACTGTTGTTAATGTTGACTTGTATGTAGTAACGGCTAGTGACATTTTTCAAAGGTTAACATTTTAGTGCTCACTTTACTCCTAACGACTTATACAAGTGTCAATTCGTGTACAGAATAATTAACGAGCAGCTACCGCCACACACATGACATATTTCTTACATCACTTGGAGCAAACAATATTATATAAGTTATATATTGGTCCCGTGGCAGTGGTTTCGAAAATATTTTTTTAACGCAAATGAGTACATGTACCAATAATTCATTCTTACAGTTTTAATACTAAATATCATCGTTTGTTTCTGAATTTTTCTATTGCAATACACCAAACGAATTTTTTAATTTTTGCCGCTGAAATATTACATATTTTGTTATAAAAATAAACCAAAATGGAGTAAAATATATATTTTTTGCTAGTAAATGTTAGCCTACATTATTAAAAAAACGCTCTGGCAAAATTGCCTATCGTATGAGCGTACACAGTCTAAAATTTCTTCAAAGCATTTGTTTAAATAATATTCGAGTTATTAGCAATTGTTCGATGTAAATGAAAGATCATGGCATTAAATGTAAATCGGCAGTTTTGCTGCTGCGTATAGTTCACCGCAGAGGCACATTCCACACGGGATTACGTAAACAATCTGCACAATTTCCGAAACACTTGACTGGTATATTTATGTGCTCGAACGACCTAAAATAGAAGCACTAAATTACTTCTGCAAATTGGTATTATTTTATTCTCATTGTTTTAAATATTTTGAATTACTCTGAAATTACTGATAATAGGGAATGCATAACTACTTTTTTTTCTCCAAATAATATAAGGAGTAAGCCCACACGTAAGACGGTATATCCTCGTAAATCACTTTATACATGTGTAAGAATGTTTACTAAATTTATGAGGAAATAAATAACTGTAGCGGAGCATTTAAAGCCTTATATTAAATACACCACTATAATTTCACAATTTCTTCACTATAAGGCCGTAAAACAAACCTTTTGAGTGTACAAAGTTACCGATTCTCACACAAAGTAATCCCAGTAAACATAATTGCTAAGAACAATCTGACATTAAATGCCGCTGGGGTTGTTGCTGTGTTTGCAGGTTCTGTGTGGGCGACAGGTTCTACCTGTGCGAGAACAAGATCCTGTGTGAATACGACTACGAGGAGCGACTAGTGTTCGCTAACATGGCCTACAACCCGCCCAGCTTGGCGCACATCAAGAGACAC
>PNEQ01125160.1:39717-72141 GCA_003012365.1 Medauroidea extradentata
ATATATATATATATATATATATATATATATATATATATATATATATATATATATATATATATATATATATATATATATATATATATATAAAAGAATGTCGGGTTTGTTACACTATTTATAACTCAAGAACGGCTGAACTGATTTGGCTGAAAATTGGTTGGAAGGTAGCTTAGAACCAGAAGGACATAGGATACTTTTTATCCCGTTCGACCGCGTTCCCGTGTGACGTCAAAGAGAATACAAGTCACTATAAAATGTGGTATAACAAAAACGCATATGACATGGAATAACAAAACGCAAATGACAGCTAAACATAATTTTGTCTGTGGATAAGTATGTTTGAAAATTTGATAATTATAAATTTTGTCAGAAATCAATAATCAGCGATAATCAGTAATTTGTATTCTCTTTGAATCATCATTGACAATGCCGCGACCAAGACGATCGAATCTTTCCCGACAACGCATGTTCACGGGTAGGAAGACCATCTGCGTTGTTTGTTCTTGCGCCCGATAATAAAACAAATGAAGAGTGCAGCCTATGCAACAAAATACATGAAAAATAAAGAATCATTAAAATACTTAATCCAAAATCTGTTTACTTATTGCCTCTAAGGCGGAACAGAGTTCGCAGGGCCAGCTAGTTACATAATAAATAACAAAATAACTAAGCTTCTTAAGCTTAAAGCATCAGCTTAAAATTGTCGGTTTCTAAAAGCCAACTTGCGAAACTTAAAACCAAACAGCAACCTTAGACAATAGGCTTTACCAAAGAAATGTTTCTCGAGTAACGCATTTCTAACGAACAATCGCTGACGCCTAAATCTCGTACATTTAATTGCGGCGCAAGAGATCACCTCAATAAATGCATCATTCTGGATAAATGTTTGCTCATAAAGTTGGAAAATATTATCTAGTGTTGTTTTGCAGTTTTTACATGTTGACTTCTTTTTAGCGTTTATTTATTTACCACACACTCTTAATGGCACTGCTTATCTTGCTCTCAGCCACGAACGTGTATATAACGGAACAATGTCGAAAGACATTAATTCTCAACCACCAATTTCAAAGATGATTCTTTAAAACAAAGCCCATCATACATAACATTTTAAAAGGAAATTTTTTATATTGAGGAATCTTGCCAATTTCAAAATTTGCATTTGATATGAATGACAATTTAACGAATAAAATTTTCTAGGATCTCTTCCTATTATAATGTTTTTAGTAAATCCAAATTTTAATAGTTTTGTTTTTAAATTTTGAATTTAAAATTATTCCACAAAGAATTAACTTCCTTTAACGTTGATTCTCCACTTAAACTCTATAGCAGCAATCCTTATTGGTAGAATCCTTAATAATATTGTCAAACCTCCACTGCGTTTGTTAGTGTAGTACTAAGTTTCACATAACGTCTAGAAATTGTCACCGGCCCTCGCTGTTTGTGTGTTATACAGTCAGTCACGATGCATGTGGCATCAAGTGTAAGGTCTACAGCAATTTTCATCACCATGTGACTATTTTTATGTTAGTAACATATATTTTTAGACACATCTTGAGATTAAATTTTGCTGTTATGGTTAAAACCAACTGACCTACAAAACTGATAAAATTAACAGCGAATAACGATGTCGGAGGCTACAATTTTCCTATATAAAAACAAAAAAGAAAATATTTTTGTGATTAAATAAAAATACTACAATTTAAATTAAAAATTAAAATTCAGTATTTTTAGATACAAAAATATTTTATTTTGTGGTTTAACATAGCAGATGAATTTGACGAGTCATTTAACAAAAACTATGAGAGGTAAAATATTTCATATGAGCAAAACTTAGTCACAATTTGTGTCTTGAATATGAAAAAAATATCTGGTACAAGCGTAAAAATTATGCATGACAGTATTTCAGGCTGCATACCTCTCAGGCACTCGTACATCCACGTCCTACAGAAAGTATAATTTCTGTACAAAAGATCGGGATTTTAATTTACTCCCAAGACGATTTTTTTTTTTTTAATTTTTGCACGATGATTACTTACATGTAATGTCAAATCTCTTTAGCGAAAAATCGCAAAGTTCTAGACAATGAAGAGTAATATTTAATGTATGAAAGGATCTACCCTCTGCAGTATAATTTTTTGTGTATGTTCTGTAGTAAGTTTTTATTGTCATTTTATGGTGACTTTACACATTTCCAATCTCCACCTTTGAGGCCGTCAATCAGCCTCATGTGTTTCCCTTATTATTTGCTCTCAGGACTGCACCCTGTTGTTTTGCCGGCTGAAACTTACAGACCGTTACAAAAAGTAGTTGTAAAATAATGCCAACTTTACAAAATGTACGAAGCTAAACCAATATTTTGCCGATACCTAAAATTACAAATTGTTTCAAAAATGCTCCGTATACAAATTTGAGGGAATCATCAGTAATAATTCACTGGATTTGCGTTAGGGCAAACGCTGGTACGATTTGGCCAACCTGATTTTCATTTTCCCATGATTCCCCGTGATCGCTTCTGGCGAATACTGCTTTAGCTCAGGTTACGGCTATTTCCATTCTCCATTCCTGTGGTGCCAGAGGTGTAGACTTCGTTTACATGACTTGACAAAGAGTTCCAATACTTATACAGCATCCTGAAAATCAACCAATGCACATATTCAATACCCAAATTTTTTTTTCATCCAAAAAGCTTTGGTGGCTCATTTATCGATAATTGAAGCATTCTTACCTTTGAAACACTGGTTGTGATATATATTTCTTTGCTTATAAGCAAAACAATACCACTTTTGTGAAAAAATTAATACAAACCGAAAAAGATACAATTAATTTTTATTTTCAAACTAAAACATTGAAGTAATTTGGTTGTGAATACCCTTCACCAAGCTACGTAAAACTGGGTACGATAGTTGCGCCAGAAAAATTAAACAATTTTAACTATTTAAGTTACTATTTACATTGTTAATTTAATTCAGTAATTCTGAAAATGGGATGTACATGAAAAAATTATCTTAGTTGGATAATATCATTGTCTTCCTGAATTCAAATTTCTAAAGAATATCTCAAGACATTCAGTAGTAACTACAATAGAGTTTATATAAAAAATCTCAAAGCCAGTCAGTTTACTGTTGATACAACGCGAGTTTATGGCACTTGTGATCTTTGATAGATATTTGCAATGGTGGTTTTATGACCACAATTGCTAGAAAATTTTGCTGAATTCCAGAAAGCCCACAGTTACATTAAACGACTAGCCACTAGAAAACAGACACCAAAAAAAGAAGAAAAATCAAATAAGCCATAATCGGCTATAATCAACAAACATACAAATAATTCCGAAATATGAATATAGTATGAAGTCAGCAGATAATGGAAAATCAAAGAACGAAAAAAGTAAAGCCAAACAACAAGAACCACACAGGTGCATGAAAATGGCGACCCTGATGGACAAAAGACAACGATGACAACACAAGTGAACACAGCGAAGTATATAGTTCTAGTCCCTTCGACGACAACAGATGCGACGTTTCGGGAACTGGTATGTATTCCCGGCTTCAGACGCACGAACAATCTGAGGAACTCCGTCCAACAGACTGACTGCGACATCTCCGCCGCCGAATGTTCATATGCCGTACCGAGGCCGTGCTGTCATGAGACCGAGAACCGAAGTTCCAGTGTTTCGTAAAAACATGTGCACCCCGACAAACCAGAAGCAAATCATTGAACTGGCGGCGGGCCCGTGTATCTGTTATAGCTTGACTCCGGACCCTAAGGTTATAAGGGAGTTGCTTCTAGGCTCTGCCTAAGCCCTCTTTATTGTCCTTTAGTCGTGGCGAGGAATTAGTTCCGCATTAACAAATAAAGAATAGAAAGACGTTCACAAACTATCAATGTGACCCGGCCAAAAACACAGAACGGATCAAAGAATTACCTACATGACTATATAGCACATTTTGATTCCAGATTTGAGAGCTAATCCGTCCTTGACTCACGGAATCATGCACAAAAACCAAATCAACCCTTAAATCAGTATTCTTATTATGTTCTTAATTTTGAAGAGTTTTGGAATCCTAAATACCAAATTCCACGTTTCTAACTTCAAAAATTATTTACTTCCCACAGAAACTTTCGTCCCTTTATTGAAATACTTTCCAAAAATTTTGATACGGCTGAATTTTAACTAACAATATAAGCCATTTCTTACTTCAAAAATGATGAACTTCCGTAACAAACTTTCATCCCCTATTTAACCTCCTTAGGGGAAGAATTTTCGAAAATAGTTTCTTAACGCTTACATACCTTTTGTAATGAACTCTAGTGAAAAATGGCATGCTTCTATACCCACCGGTTTAAGATTTGCGTTGTCTCATTCAGTCAGTGCTGGACTTTTATGAGGTATATTTCATAACAGTTTATTTTTAATTAAAGGAATCCAAATAATCTTCAGTTCTATACTTTTTTTGGCTGAAGGCATACTATTGCTGACAATGAATGCTGGTTATTTTCTTTTTCTTTTAGTTTACTTCCACAGTAATTGGAGTTGCATTATTCCACGGTATTTTGTGACTATTTTCCCAGGCATTTTCAGCCAGTCGGGTTTTCTTAGTTTCGCCGTTCTTAGTACTGTTTTGATGTACTTTAATTCGGGTGGTAAGAGGTTGTCGTAAGTGGTTGATAGTTTCTTCAATGTACATGCTTCCACATTCGCAGGGGAATTTGTACACACAGTTCTGAGTTTTCTGTTTAAGGGTTTACTTTGGTCAAGAAGTTTTTGGTCGTAGAAGCGGAACGAAAAGCTGTTTTTAAACCGTGCATACTGCCAATTCGTATTTTTTTCTGATAGGCTTTGACCGTATGTTGTAACCAATGTCCCTCTGGCTTTTCGTTTGATTTCTGTGAACTTCAAAACGATTTACTGTATTTATGTAATAGGGTAACAGTTCGCCAATTGCTCTTTTCTAAAGTGTTCCCTCATCATCGTATGAGTTTTGGTCACTGCATATTATACATAGTCCTGTTTTTCCAGGTTTTAGCTTATTATGCCAGTTTTTGTACTATTTAAGTGGAGGTATTGTCTAATGCGGTTGGTTTTTGTAAACTTCAAAAGTGAACTTGTTAAACACCAGTTAACCTAGAAATAGGATGTTCCCACTGTTTTCAGTTTTAAGGCTCGGTTTCAGTCGCCATATCGCACTATATTATTTTTCGTATATTTGGAATTCTGAGAAGAAAAATGTTAACTCGGTGACTATACCGCAAATTATATCTGCTATGAACTACAATACAAGCATGGTAATAACACTAGTAATGTACAGTCAGGTCGCAATTTGTCGGGCAAATTATGAAAATAGACAAATTTTCCACACACATTGAGGCGTAACTATATGTTAATAACTAAATCGCATGGTCTATACTATAGCGAAATGTAAATAGAATTTGAGGTATAATAGCATATTTTACATTTTTCTTTTTAGAAATCCAAAAAAAATTAAAAATAATAAAATTCAATATGGTGACTGAAACCGAGCCTTAAGGGCAAACTTAATAGGCTGTCTGAGCGAACTGAGGAAATTAGCAAATTGGTTGAGTTTTTCAGGTCTATGTTGCCAGATGAGAATGGTGTCATCAACAAATCGTAGCCACACTTTAGGTGGAGTGTTAGCAGTCTGCGGTGCTTATCTATCGAAGTTCTCCATGAAAATATTTGCATTGAAAGGCGCAAGTGAAAAACCCATTGCCATATCATCTGTTTATTTATAAAATTGATCTTTAAATTGGAAATAGGTTGTGTTAACACAGAGGGTAATGAGTTGTGTGATGGAAGGAAAATGTAGAACCGATCTTACTTTTAGATTGTCATCGTTTTCCAGCTTGGTTTACATGACCTTGAATGTTTCGACAACATTAATTTCTACTTACCTGGTTTTAAATTTCCTAACGATCTCGGGTATTAATTTAGACATGAGTCCACATGTAAAATTTTTTAATTGTACTCGGGGGGCCGTGGTTGCTTGAGCACTCGCCTACCACCGGGTTCGATTCATGGCGAGGTCGATCTTAGGATTTTCGCATGTGGGAATCGTGATAAACGATACCGCTGGTCGGAGGACTTTCTCGGGGATCTCCCTGTTTCCCCCGCCTTCTCATTCCGGCGCCACTCTATACTCACATCATACCACCCCTCACCAGCGCTGAAGACCTATATGTTAAGTGCAGGCAAAAATTTCTTCACTTCTCACTTTATATTGTACTTAGTAATAAACCTGCAGCGTAACTTTCTCAGTACAATTGATATCAACATGTATATGAAGCTATCACCAGAATCTCTCTCCTCCTACAATTCTAAGCTGTCAGATATGGAAAACCACTATAGTGTATCAATTGATGAAGCAATCGCTATTTTCAGGTATTTAAATCCAACCTATAGGAGAGAGATTTTGGTCATGAATGTGTGTGCGACATATTACTATTGTTAGTAGTGATGTTAATTTGATAGAAAATTTAAATTTCCTATTTGCTAACCAGTATTCCTTCCACTCCTGAGAAATAAGCCCAGGTGACGAGATTGAAGCAGCTCCCTCTCTTTGCAAGTGTATTAGCTTAATATCGATAGCTAATTTAAGAGTAGTAGTCAGCATAAAATTCTATTAAATTTGTTAATTAACGCGACATAGTTGGAAATAGTACAATAATAATTTACTATAGCTTGTATTGTTTTATGGGTTTTTAAATATAAAATAAGTTCTGTACAGTTCTTATCTCAGATGTTGGTCCTGAGATGCGTGCATCACTAGTCCGATGCGCGGGCGATGCAGCGGCTGTCATCTGGCCCTGCAGCGACGTGATCTAGTTACGCCTTGAACCAGCACTAATTACCTATTTATCCCGCGAAAAGACCATCTGGAAACCAGTACGCCATTCCGCACTTAGCTGGCGGTGCTATTGATGTGTCATCTCCCGTACTAACTTAACTGTAAGTAGTAGTAGTGGTGTCGCAGCCTCCCACGCACCCTCCCTCCCCACCTCCAACCCCTTACAACCAGTAACCCTTCACGACCCCTTCCCGCCACCAGCTCTCGGGGAGAGAGGCCATCAATGTGTACATTGTAATGCACTCAGTGCCATCAACAACTGCGTCCAAGTTGCGGTGAAGGAAAATCGCTGCGCCGCGCCGGAGAGAGCGACAGTTGGCAGCGCTGAATTAACTAGCCTCGCTTGCCAAGATTCCGTGAATTACACGTGTCCGCGCGGACGTCAAGAGCTGCGCTGACCGGCCGACGACAAACTGCGGCGGGAAAAACTGACTACCTATATCATCATCGTTTTTGCAAGAAATTAAAAAAACTGACCTTATTAAGCGTGGGCGAAAATAATTTCAGGAAAATATATTTTTATAAACTTGTACTAATTAATTCTTACGTGATATAAAACGCGCAATTACCAACTCCGTTTTTCCAAGACTACATTAATTTTATTTTTAAAAAAATTATTTCTGACAAACAGAAAAAACTTAAAAACCAATTAAATTTCATAATCTCTCAATTCGGTTACATTCATAGTAAACCAATCATATACAACTGTGTATTTTCATTAATCCATACGTTATTATAAGAAGTATATCCTAGAATAACAACCAGTATAAAATCATAATATTTGAATAAAATTGATAGGCCAGAAAAGTGGTTTCTACAAAGTGTAGGTATTCACAAAAACTTTTACCTTGAATGTCTCAACTCCAGTCATTTATGGGTTGATTACCTAGAGCATAATTCCATCCAATTTATTAAAAGCTTACGTGCAAAATATTTATCCTCAACGAAATGCAACACAAAATTCACCAGCTCAGATCCGGTTTCAGCATGTCTTACTTTAAATTTTTGGAAAAAAAAAAAAAAAAAACATGACCTTCGTTTATGCCTCACTCAAACTTAAATCCATAAATGTTCTTCCCATACCTGTGTAATATAAAATATCACTAATTTCAAGAGCAAAGAGGAATTTCAACAAAGAGTAGTGAAACGCATTTGTTTGAGGTGATAAATGTATTGTTCTAATTCAACACACATCCCAGCATTATTAAATAACAAATACATAAATATTTTAATTAATTTTGAGAAAATATAGTTTGTATGTGAGTATAGAGAAATTTTTAAAAAAATGGCTGAAATTGTAAGTTAGTGAAGATTATCTAAATGTCATTGCAAAACTTGCTAACTAGCTTGTTGTCGAAGGTGATAAATAGGTACGGTTCTATCTGGGGCTGGATCGATTGTTTACTTTGAAACCTAACGTTACTTCAGTTCAAAGGTACCTGTTACTTTTCTCAGTATGAAAATTTTGTCAGTTAACCTTCTAGTAAAATTGGCAGGACTAGCTGCAATATACTTCTTGAGGAATTCTGCCGCTGCTAGTTAGGCATTGACATCAAACAACGAGGTTTCCGTGCTTGGTTGCTTCATATGTTATCAACTTATGATATGTTTTCTCACGAGTAGTCTACTGTATAGAATATTGTGCACGGTCTACTTTCGTGCGATGTTTATCCGAGTAAAGTACAAAATTAATTCTAAACAGTTTGCTAAAATTAAGTATTTAATTATTTTCAAGCTACCCATTGTACGATTATTCAAACCTGTCATTTCTCAAGTATTATAAAATACATCCACGAATCAATTAATAAGAGCACTATGGTTTAATTTGAATTATATTTTGCCAAATTATAACATTAACTAGACTAACTTTCAAAGGAAAAAAATTGGACAGTAAAAAAACCAAGTTTGCCATTGAACACGTAACAAGTAAATATCGAAAATAATCACATGTCTTGACATTTTTGTGTGCATTGCGTTTTAATATTTTTTTAGCTTAAGGAAGCATTTAACAATAAAACATTTATGAAATAAAATGACTCGCACAAGAACCCGCAGTCATCCTCCAAAATAACTTTACTAATTTCAAGGACATCCAGTGGAGAGGTTTTGATCAGCGCGCACAGAAAGATATTGAGCACCGATGACGCTATGAAGTTAGTATGGAACAAGGTAAAGGCAAAAGTTTAAATGGGAGTGCCCCGAGAAAACCCAACAGCAACGTCCGAGGAGAAACCCCTCTAGGAATGGCACACAGATCACCGTGGAGGGAGGCGAGCTGACTGACCACTACAGCACCGCGCGAACTCTTGTTCTTCAGCGAACTCGCCAGAGAAGAGGTCTAAGCCAGTAGCGTGTGCTGCGTTAGTTATTTGGGGTGGCAAAACGTTTTCAAAAGGCCGCGCCTTGGTGCGAAAGACACTGTAAGAAATCTTCCCCCCCCCCCCCCCCCAACGAGAATTTATTTTTATTTTGGAGCAGTCTTGATAGAATTCAGATTACTCTTGTGCCCAAAATGTGAAATGCGCGAAATGGCTGAAATTTTCTCAGTCTCAACTGAACAAGTTTAAAATTTTTTAATATTATTATTGTTAGTTTACCTACTCTATTCAATTGTAAGTAGCATAAAAGTTGTGTTGTAAATTATTTTATTATTTTTCGCAAACTTGGCTGGTGGTAGCCTCATATAACAGCATAGTGTTGCAAAGCATCTTATTGAACGTAAAGATGACTTTAAATTGACGCAATATGTACTGTGTGAGGCCTAGACGAACAACAAGCCCGGAGAGCACTTTCCATCATCAAGGTTCTTATCTAGGTAGGCTGCGTTGGTATATGTGGTATATGGAGCGTTAAGAGTGACGTCGGTCGGCGTATGTAATGCATTATCGCTTCTAGACGCAAACCCCGCAGCTGGCGCGCAGAGCTTTACTGTTATTAATTTTCCTATGGAATTTCAAGCGGTGACCATATTATTTTATTTGCGATACTTATGGTTCAAATTCCAGCGTCTATTTTTATTATTGTGTTTTTTGAATGCGGTTGGAATTTTCCTAGATACGGCAGGTAAAAAAAAAGCTGTTTTTTAGCCACTTTCAGAGTCTTGAAAATCGTGTTTCCAATAAGCAATCCTAATTTTTAAACTGATAGAAACATTGCTTGAATGTATTTTCTTTTCGTATATGTACAAACGTAAAGCGCGTTGAGATGTTTCCTCAAGATATGATTACTAGTAACTCGCTGCAATGCGTTTCAAGCGCAGGCACGGGTGGCAGTTGCAACCTCTTTCACCTCCCCTCCTCCCCTGTGTACACGTATGATATCAACAGCAGGGCAGAATCGTCAGTGTCGTCGACAATCGATGGAGGACTGTCTCAGAGGTCAGCACAGAGAACGCGAGAGTGCTCCAGGCGCGGAAGCTGGGACACGACCCATGGTTGGCGGAACTTTGAGCGAGAGAAGGGGGCAGGATGGTGGTATCCGGCCAAGCGGGGGCTACTGGACTTGGTCCAGGACCCTCCACGCGTCGACGCGCTCGAGTAATAAACTACCCCAGCTCTTGTTAACTACGTATCGCGGAGATAAGTGGTCCGCCGCCCTCCCAGGAGGTACGGAAACTGCAGCGGGACACAATGGGCCCCTCGAGGTCCCCGGACTTTAATCTTAACTCGACTCAATGGCGGGGAAACACAGGAGTTCTCGTCCACTCTCTATTATCGAGCTAAACTCACCCCACTACACCCCTCCTTTTCCACCCCTTCACCTTCCCCTCACAAGGTATATTTTTCTCCTTTCACTCGGAGGGCCTTATCGGGACTGAGTAACAAACTTCAACACGCCGGGGATAAATCGGGGTCCCAGCCGGGATCTGCCCCCGCGAGCTGGAAGAACGGAAGGTGGAACCCCCCCCCCTTCTCCAACAGACCGCCCCTATCGCCATTAAAACATCCATCAGCTGTTCCGGCCGTTGCCTTCGGCTTGTTTTCTTTGCGAACTTCGCCGCCATCCATCTGCACTAGGTCCCTGGGCTGATCGGCAACTGTTGCCCGAGATGTAGGTGAGCGGTGAGAAGAGGGGGGGGGGGAAGAGGACTTATCGCCTTTCACTGAAACTAGACGAGGATAAATTGCCGCCAGGGAGTTTCAAAAGAAATTATGGGATTTCCACACGCAAGCATGAAAAAAAAAAAAATATATATATATATATATTAAATACTTGGGTTAAGTTTTACACGTTTTGAATGGAGCAGTGTAAACGAAAAATTCAATCTTGTCCAGGAAAAATTATTTCCTCCTGCACTTTATTTTCGGGTTGCGTTGATTTTCGTAAAGTAACTGGACGTAAAGGTTATATCGGAAACGCGAATTAAACTGAGCGTACGTTGGAGTTGCGTTGAAGAAAAGTAATCATTGTTTTCAGTTTTGATCATTATCGCTTAAGTAGCATCATTGCTAAAATCGCACATATATTTGTTTATATCAATTTGTTTATGTGTGTTTATATTGTACTGCGCACATATATGTCAATGTGTATGTATATAATACGACCGAGCGACGTGACGCAACTGTAACACGTTAGGTTGCATTTGGGAGGGCCTGGGTTTGATTCCCGCTCCGAAAATCTCTATTTTGTGTTTACGTGGTGTCCCGAAGTCCCTCTAGGTGAATTCTGGATTGATTCCTAAATACAAGCAATGGCAGACTACTTTCCTAGTTCAAATTAGTATTTATTTTTACGTATACCATACAGTATGTGCACTGATTATTCTATTCTAAAATATGATGTACTTCGTTCGATGGGTTATTCCTGACAGCAAAAACAAACTAATAATGGCAAGTCAGAAAGTAAAAGCTACGTCCGGATATTGAAAATATTTTTTTAAAGCATTATAATTTTCTTATCGAAGAATCCCTACATTTTTTTTCAATGAGATTTGTCTTTATTTGTACTAACTTTTTCGGTAGCAATAAATCCTATAGTTTTTTGTAACGAAAATAAGCCAAAGTCAAGCTATATATATATATATATATATATATATATATATATATATATATATATATATATATATATATATATATATACATATATCAATCGAACATTGCATTATTTTGCAAAACACCTCAATAGACTTGTGCACTGTATGACTATTCTTAGTTTTGAATTTGTTTCAAAGCATTCCGTTAAAAAAAGTTTTGATCTTTTTGTACCAATGTAAAAGAAACTGTCTATCATTGACTTAACCAAAAATGTGATATGGTAGTAATCCGTGTTACTCTCCGACTTTCTCGAGTTCTATCGTAGGTTATGCACATAATTTGTCTTACTTTGCCTTCAGGAATAACCAAACCCAAGTTTGATTACAATTTATGAAGACACTGTGCAAGTGTGAAAAGCCTACTCACTCTCCCAAAATACACGTGCAGAAACGATTAGGATAAAAAATATCTTTGTAATTGGCTAGCGAAGAACGCCGTCATTCAACCAGGGATCAGATTACGAAAACCTTTCGTCGCACCATTACAAATGAACAATAACTGCAAACTGCTATAACGATAGAGTCCAGTCGACTGTAAATTACATCAAAGCATTCAGTTGCATTGCTATAAGTTCGTAATCACATTCCAGGGGTCAATCAATGATCGCACTTTTCCGGTCGAAGAGTAACGATGAACTGCGATAATAGTCGATTATAATCGATTTTCAACTTCGGAATTCGGTCACGCGATAAGTCGGTAATCACTGCGGAGACGAGTTTGTACTCGACGTGAGCTGCAGTATCCGCCCCTCGCGGCCGCGGCAACTCTTGAGGAGGTGAAGTGAAGATTAATCGTCGGTTCATGAAGCCCGTGCGGACGGTGGTGCTCGAGGAAGCCGTTAACTTCTTATTACCCTCTTGCCACCCTCTAGCGAGATCCCGGGACCAATAAGGAGACGTCCTTGTCGGCACAACAATGTCGCAATTATGCCTTCGGGGCGCCAGGCCCTCCTCCCTCCCCCCTCTTTAAACCACCCATCAGCCCCCTGCCGACGAGCCAGATGAGCGTCAAACAAAAAGGCGAAACACCCCGGGACGGAAAAGAAGCAAGTTGAAAAAAAAATGTCTAGGAAACGCCAGTGACAAAAAAAATGTTCCAGCTGCTTTGCGTAATTTTCAACACTTTCTTGAGGGTACCGCCTAGTGGATGCGTCGAAGTTCGATGTGCAGTGCGTCAGGTTTATTTAAAACCGTCTTCGCTTGACTACATTGTGCATGTTTGTGAATAAATATAACTACTACAGTACTAGGCAGTTAAGGGCGCGGTCTACCGCAATTTTCATCACCATTATTTTATTTTTTATTTATATCAGATATTTTTTTTTCTTATTTTAGACACAAAATGTGACTAAATTTGACTCTTATGAATTTTTTTTTTTATCTCTCATAGTTTTCGCGTAATGGCTTGTTAAAGTCATATTTTGCATGTTTCCGTTTTAACGACTACACTAAAACCAACTGATATACCAAACTCAAAAAAATCATAGTGGCTACAATGAGATGCTCATAAAAATAAAGAATAACAATTATTTGTATTTTAAAAAATATTGAATTTTTGAAATGTTTAATTTTCAGTTTTAGACTTTTAAACAAAGGTAGATTACATACCAATCACACTCGTAAACAAGTTGCCAGTTCATCTTAACTACACTCTAAGAGCACAAGTGCATGGTCTGAAAACTTCAAAACAGAAATCTTTTGCATTGTGTATCTTAGCAGGAGCTAGTGAGACGAGAAATTGTAAAAAGTGCGATAGCTAAACCAGACATGCAATTACTTGCTTATTTCAAAGCTCCTACGATGTATACATCTCAGAACAGTACGTCCATACAGAAACATTCTATTATCACGACGTATCTTAATTACCTAAGGAATTACTGATATTGTTTAAAACATAACAATATCGTTTAGTAAGTACTCGTTTATGAACACGCCGAATATGTCATAATTAACACACTTAACACGCACAATTACACGTAAACAAATAAGTTACACACACACACACACACACATATATATATATATATATATATATATATATATATATATATATATATATATATATATATACTAAACAATAAAAACATTAAACCAAAATAATACATAGTAAAAATTGGTCATATTAATTATCAAACTAAAAAAACTTAGTTTACTATAGGAAGAATTGATTGCTAGTGAATGCAGTTTCGTAAACATATTTTAAAAAGTGCCTTGAATAAGTTATTCGGTTGTGTAGTTTAAAAAAAAATACAAACATATTAATTTTTAATTTATACACGGGTAAATGTTGCGGATATTATAACTGTGTGAAGGCTGCAGTGGTATAAGACAATAATTGGTCTAAAATAAATGTTTACGATTGTAACAACGCTACTAATAACTTATGTCATAAAACACAATAAGTAATGTTTTTGCTTTGATATCTTCAGTAACATAACATCAACAACAATAATAGTAGTAGTAGTACAAATGGAAGCATTTTAATTCAAGGGGCGATATACTACATTATATTAATGAAGAAGTGTTTATTTCACGTGCACTCGTACAATTTAGGCCCCCTACTAAAATATTAACTTCTATTCTATGGTATTTGCAATTGGTCAGATGATCGAGCATGAGGAAGTAGGAATACAAATGACTGCACATCGGTGGTTTCCTTTAATGTTTGACTAAACGAAAATATGCTAACGGATAATGACTACAGCCTGTCTAAAATAACAAGGAATATATATGTATTACATATTTATATGTAAAATTATGCTACTTTCAGATAAAAGCCACGTGTTGTAAAGCTATTGTATCTTTAACACATTTGATACGCATGCCAAAATTGAATTTTCCATGGAAACCATATTGCTTCGTAATTACACGGAAAGAAAAATTTGTAGGAAGTCTTCCCTACAAAATAATTTTCTAGTGACTACTAAATAATTTTGTGGTGGTCACAATATTTTAGTGGTCACAGCTAAAAGTATTTTTTGTTAATAAAAATAAATTTTCCAGGGTGAATACTCAATATATTTTATAGCTACCACAAAAAAAAATTTTCCGTGTATATTTAAATAATGATAGAGCACACAAACTTATTGCAAAAATGAAAAAAAAAAAAACATTAAATACAAATAAAACATTTAAATGTACTGTACACGTCTGACAATCGCGTAACAGAAATTAACAATAAGGTCTAATATCAGTCAGACATTTTTTGTGAAGAGTACAATCTTAGTACCTATTTCCGTTAAGTGTGGATACTTGGATGTTAGTGGTAACTTTGACCAACTCGGAATATTTGTTTTGGTGCCACTAGGTGAAAAGATGGCAATCTTTGTCTGACGGATTAAACTTAAGGGTTTAAATATTTAACTATACAAATATTTTGAGTCGGTCAAAGTTACCCCTGCAGTCTGTGTTTGACGGTCGTTTATAAAAACAGCGAAGTTAACCTGCAACATGCATGTCTAAACTTCACTCCCACCCGTGTACTTTGCTCCTCTTGCAGTTGCTATCTGCAGAGGCTCAAGCAGACACTATTTGTCGCTTCTTCATCACAACACTGAATCACAATTTTTATTATTTTCCCGCTCTCTGCTATGCAACACTTTTCCGAGCCTCTGCGGGCATTAACTGAAGGTCGATGTTTTCCTAACAGCCACTACACGGCTCACGACTGTGTGTTGCCTCTTTATCTCCTCTTCCTTCCCCCTGTCCCGCTGCCACGCACCCCCGCGCGGGTAGAAGCCAACTTAACTGCCCACTGTCAGCACGCTTTTTATAAACAGGATTTTCGGGCTTCTCAAAATGAAAAAAAAAAAAAAAAAAAAAAAAAAACGAGACTGCCAAACTCCTAAAATACCAGATGAATTCCTAAAGTGCAAAACTATATATGTGCGTTGGTCTTTACTTCATGCTATCCAAAAATACAATTTTTGGGTCACCTCTTAAGTACCTTGGGTAGAGACACTGGAAAATCGCTGGAATAGATGACTATTTGCTAGGCTCTAACATACTGTATATAACACTGAATGCGTATCGACATTGGCTATTGTTTATTTTAAGTATTCTTTCTCTCTTCAACAAACCCAGTTAGAACTGTACAGCTTGGACACACAGCATATGTGATTTGTCCCAAAACTGCCCACACATGTCACGGTTACTATAGTTTATTGAAGACTGTCTTAAACATTTTCGCGATTTTCCAGTGTCTCTAACCATGGGAAAAAGACTACAAGGAAAACCTTGCACGCCAGTTTGGCGTGCTGTGAATAGAGGCGATATGTTTGTCGTCGAGCGTGGTACTATGGTTCTTATCAATCCGCTGTTCCCACGCGTAAAACGCGGAAATTTGAAACTGGTACACGATGCTCTTCAAGTTTAAGCATATTTACATGATCAACGAAAGATATTATTTTCCATTTCTATATCTTATATTTATTCTGCGAGAGTAATTATATCTTAGAAACTGAAGGGGGCTTTACATCATTGGGGTCGAGTACATTAGTCAAAAACAGTACGTTGTAAGGGAATCCGCCATGACCATCGTTAATAAACCATCCCAATTTCTACTTTTTTTTCCATTATTCATACACACTTCCACGTAATAGTTAACGACCTATGGTTGAAAATGTCGTGAATAAAATAATAAATAATAAAATATTTTTAAAATGTCTGTCTTAAAACCTATATTTTTAAAACATTATTCCCATTGTTTGTTAGTTTGTCATTAATTTAGTAAAAAAAAAAAAATATTTTTAAAAAATCATGACTTAAAAATTTATAGCAGAAACATGCTTGCAGATGTATTAAAAGTAATATAATAAACAATTCACTTTTTTATTTATTTTTACAGTTTAAAAGGCGCACTTGAAACGTAGTTAGAAATTTAGATACAGTGTTCCTTAAAATATACCCTTTTAATTGCATTAATAACAGATTTTCTTCTTCCTCGGTTCTTAAATTCTTGACGCATTACCTAAGATAAAAAAAAAAGCAGTTGCTACAGTTATGAAGATTTATTTTAATTATTTGAATCCTAAAGTACTCAGTGTTTAATCCTATTCTTCAAAGACCTCATCATTTAAAGCTTATTTGATCATAACTTTCGTTAAGTTCCCTCTCCCCTCAAACTCTTCAGCATTTTCCCTCCCTTCTCCTAATCCTTCTTTTTCTCTCCAGCCGGTTCTCCTAGCACGTCTTTTTTTTCCTCCCTCGTCCCAGATACTTATCTTCTATTTTTCCCGCACTCCACCGCCTCCCCTCATGTTGAGCTCTCAATTCACGCAAATCGCGTGTCATTTGTCTGGCTGCGGGAGCACGATCTCGCGAGAGCTGTGGGAACTAAGACACCTGCAGAGCACGCCGGGTAATTTGCAGGGGCTGTTCAGGTTAGGTTAGGAATTGGATAAATGAGTCTCAAACATGGGATGTGATGCGGAGCTCGCATGGGAAGAAAAAAACCGGCGCTTCGGATCATTATTTAACATAAACGATGTTTCCCCCTTTCATTTCATGTTCCGTCTTTTTCTTTTCTTATTTTCTTTTTCCTCCAACATCCTTACAACCTCCCCTACGGGAAAGGATTTTGTAAAAAAAAATGTAATAAAATACAGGGAATAATGCAGAATTTTTCAGAGATTATGTTCAATTGATTTTAGCACAGATATTTACTAATTACTTAAAATATTATTCTTTATTTTAACGATTATAAACTCTCAAATAATTGAGTTATCATGTTCGGAAAAAAGTTTTGCTAAAAAAAAAACAATTTCTAAACGTAAACTTTTGAATCATTTGAAACTGAGCTAAAAAAATAAATAATTTACAGATTTTGTAAATGTTAAGTTATAAAAGAAGTGAACACTCCTTCAGTAATTTATAGCGTCACACCAACTACAAAATGATTTAAACTAACGTAAATGCTATTCATTCCTACGAACAGATGTAAATGCGCATAAACTAGCAAATCAACTTCAAGTTCATTAAAGTACTGGGCAAAAGTACTCCGTTGACGCCAAACACATGAGTGTAAAAAATTTAACTTATTTTAACATTTGTAGCAATTTTCAACAATTTCTATCGTCTGAACATTTTTTAATTTGTAAAAAAAAATATAAATAATGACTATGTTACTATCGTTTATTGTTTCAGGATCTATAATATTTAATTCAGCACTTGTGTGTTGTTTGTTGACTATAATTGAACTCAAACTAAATTACAAGGTAATCAATCATTTCACAAAATAATATTCAAATATTAGTTAAACAGATTTTGTCATGTCAAAGATTACGTGAAAATATTGTCGAGTTGGCAAACAATTTAGTACTTTCAATAAACATGATAATTAAGCGGAACTCTTTTTATTATAGATGTATAATATGTCAAACGTCGACTGTCGACTCATATATTTACAGTACTCATGTAATGACAAATCTATTTTATTGAGAGTTAATTTACTGCAAAAATTTATTTAGCCGAAATTCATGGTAAAGTACTTATACTTTTTTTTAACTGAACTGTGGATTGTCTGGTTGAAATGTTCAAATAAATATACTTGAAAGGAAGTAGGAAAAAATTGCCCTTGTTTATACGTGGAAGAAAAAGAAAATAACCTTAAATAAAAAGTAATCATGTATGAATAAGTGATACGACGTACTTTTCTGATAACAGGATAAGATGTACTGAGAAAAAATTATATACGTTAATCTTATCTCATAAAGTAAAACCAACAGACGAAAACAACAGAGATATTAATTTAAAAAACACTACCACACGCAACCCGAGTTAAATTTATACGCCAGTGCGGAAGGTTTCTTGCAGAATAATTAAATTTGTTACTGGAAATATTGCTCTTGCAGCAAAAACAAAGCGGAGGTAATGGAGCAGTGTAATAAATTATCTGTAAATCTGCCGAATTGATGTATACGAGTTTTACAGAAGAAGACGCGGCAAAATATTTCTCCACACATTCATTGCAGCGTCCCTATACATTTTAGGAAATGTAAACTGATGTTAGGTACCTGACTCGTACAGTAACAATGCTAAACTATTGCTCTGTTTACAAGATGAAGTATGGTTGAGTGTCTCATTTGAGGTGGTCATGATACAATTTACGTGAGACTTTTATAATGACGGTATATTTGCTTTAATTAAGAGGAAATATTATATGGTCGGTTATAAATGTGTTTTCCTCATACTGTGTGCGCAGAAAAAAAATTTGCTTTGTTTATCATTGGCAACATAAAACTTTTCAATCAATTACATGCACAAGTAGTTATCGTCTCTCAAAGGCAGCTTTACTAAATAAATAACTCCGGGAATAAATACATAAATAAAAATACCGTATGAGGACACTTATGGGCCAGGGTATCGCACTCCAAACACAGATTTTATTAGAATTTAGTTTTGTGGGCATACGCCATTGCTCATGTTTTTTTGACCCAAATTGTATTGAAAGACAAAGTGACAAAAAACGCACAAGAAAAGCACAGAAAACATAATAAAATCAATCCCAGAGGAATTCTATGAGTTTTTTATTTTATTAATTTTTTTCACAGCAAGAATTCTCAAGATAGAATTCAGTCAAGAATTTGACAACACCCAAACAAAATTAAAAAAAAAAAAAAACAAACTCCCATTGCAACAAACATTAAAAAATCTCACTTAGGTATTTTATTAATGGAAGCTCGTAGACAATCTCTGAAGGATGATATGAAATGAGGGCCTACGCTAGAGAAACTGGGGGATGAGTGGGGTGAAGGAAACGGGAGATCCCCGAGAAGTGATGTTGTCCGGCACGATTCCCACAAATGCGGAAACCCGGGGACCAGATCGCCATGGTGGAAGGCGAGTGGTCTGACCACTCGGCCACCACGGTCCCTTCCTATGGGGATGTTACCCGAGGTCAGGGCATTACACCCCTTGGGCACAATTTTTGAAACCTTCGAAAATGATTTCGCTAGAGGGATGGTGTTATTCCGATATCGGAATGAAAATAAGCTATTTTTCAAAACTCGATAGCAGAATTATTACCGGGACTTTAACGCGACGAGTGAAAATAAATCCGCTTGCCAAGTAGATGAGGAATGTCGATCCAATATAAATATGGGTTTTTTTTAGTGGTTGGTGGTTTTTGAAATAAGAAAGTGGATGCTACGTTGTGATTTCAGCTTAATTCCGTTACTTAAGATGACGTGGTAGATAAATTATCGTTGAGTTCTACACTTTTTGAAACTCAATATGGTAAAACTACAAAAAACAACAATCCTTGATATTTATATTTGCCAACTTTATGAGCAAACATTTACCAAGAATTATGCATTTGTTAAGCGTGGTACCTTGCGCCGCAATTAAATATACGAGATTTCGATGTCAGAAAATGTTCTTCAGACATACGTTACTCGAGAAAAAAATTTTTTCAAGAAAGTTGGTAAAATCTATAGTCTGGGATTGCTGTTTTTTTTTTTTTTTATTAATTTTGCATATTTTCTTCGTAAAATCTACAATTCTAAACTGATGTTTTTAGTGCTGCATTGTATAACACGCACTCTTTAAGAGGGCGTGGTACATAATTCAACGCTAAAAGCATTCATCTATAACGGTAAGTTTCTTGAAGCCAATTTGCGAAAATTATACGATAGCAATCCTAGACAATAGTTTTAGCCAACGTTTTAAACACAATTGTTTCCAGTGTTACGAACTTCTGAGGCACAATCTCTGACGTCGGAACCTCGTGCATTTAACTGCGGCGCAAGAGATCACGCGTAACGAATGAGTAATTCTGGATAAATATTTACTCATAATGTTGGCAAATACTATTACCTAGGATTGGCATTGAGTATTTTATTTATATTGGCTTCAAAAAAAGTGTAGAAATCAATTTATGTTATCAGCATTTATTTATCTACCACGCACTCTTAAGGACGTCGTTGGACCCGTAAAAATTCAAAATTTTATATTTGTGCCAAACACTGTTCAACTTTTACACATCAGATAACATGTCATTTACCCAAATAAAAAAAATTAGGTCCAATAGTTTTAGCATAATCACCTATCAAAGTCACAAAATGGCAGTTGCGGTGTAACCAAAATATTAAAAAATAATTAACTTCCAGAAACAAGATAATTCATACTGATACTTAATGATGTGAGCTACTTCATGACACGTTTGTAAACACAAAGAGATGTATTTTTGTATTTTTTAAAAATTTGTGAAAATTAGCAAATTTTTGCATAACTTTGACTTTTGGCTACTACTAAAATATTCAAAACTAACTTTTGTCAAACATGTCATAAAATGCATTGATACACTGACTTTCAGTTCCCGTAATTTTGAATTCATTAGATAATTAATTTTTTTGATTTTGGCTACACCGCAACGATCATTTTGTGACTTTGATGAGTGATTATGCTAAAATTATGGGGCCTATTTTTTTTTTATTTGGGGAAATGACGTGTTATCTGATGTGCAAAAGTTGAACAGTGTTTGGCACAAATATAAAAATAATAAATTTTACGGGTCCAACGCCCTTAAGAGATAGTCTTCAGTATTTTGTGGCATCGAAAACAGTTCGCAATGTCGAAGGTTACGTAACAGGAAAGAGAAACTAATAACATATTAAAACTGATTAAAGAAAGATTTGGCATGTTAAAAATATACACGTGTTAGGTGCAATAAAATGTAAACGAAACATAGTTTCCAGAATTGTTCTTTAAAATACAATTTACAGCAAAGATAAAATTAATCATGTAATAAATATCTGCGATTTAATTATATATATATATATATATATATATATATATATATATATATATATATATATATATACATATATGTATGTATGTATGTATTTATGTATGTGCGTGTGTGTGTGTATATACATATATTTCAAAGTATTTATATTTGATTTTTTGGCAAAGTAAAAAATATTTGTAATTAATTACGAATAGCACTATGGTTTGTGATTAAAAGCAACGCATTCAATACCTTAACTGGGGCTCTAACATGAATAAAATATTGAACATTAAAATTTCACGCCACCATATTTGTTCCAAACATTTATATTTTTCAAGTTATTCACAATACCCACTGATTGGCTGCCTTGTCGGAAGTAACGTCACACAAAATACAATGATGCCAAGTTCTGCTATCGGAATCTTACGATATCGATTTCTCTAGGCTCGACAGTAATTGTAGTTTCAAAAATAGATATTTTTTTTTTCAAATTCCAACACTCGCTGTCGCGTCGAACATTTCTCTATCGCGCCAGCCTTCGTAGCGTAGTCGTTAGATGCCAATCTACGGTACGAGAGGTCCTGGATTCGAATCTCGGTTCAGGCATGGATGGTGTGTTGTCCCTTCACGTCATTTCACCCTGATCTGCTCCCCCACGTTTCAAATGCGTTGCAGTGCGTTCGTAAACAGGTTTTTTTTCTGCGAAAATATTCCACGTGGTCCCATTATGCCAACGTACGACTAGAAAAGAAACTTCAGACAAGGTCGGAACCTCATTGTTGACAGCAAGCTCTTTTAAACCATGTTTCGTATTCCTCCAACATAGGTAAAAACGGCTTTTTTTAGACTGCCGTACTTGAAAATGTATCAACAGGGGGCCGATTAAAATCGCCACCTGCTATTTGCACCGACGCAGCTCAACGCAAGTGCAGAGCAAGTTAAACGGATCCTCTATGGCATTACACGAGTGTTTAATTGCAATGCAGCGAAAAACAATTTCGCGTTGCACCCGTAAAAACCGATATTTAATCGGCCCCCAGGATGTCTGTGAAACTTAGTCTGGGACCTGCACTAAACTTAGTTGCAGACTTCAACCAAAAAAAAAAAAATATGTGGTAACCGCTTAATGTTCCATTAAAACAGGTTCGGCGGAAAGCGTGCAGGCTAGTTCAGCGTTTGGATCGTTGAGGCGATGCGGCATTTCGGAGCCTCTTAAGCAGCACCCTTAAGACCTCGTTGTTAAAGGACCGTAAAACACTCTCACCTTACCATTCCTCTGTTGAAATCATTCCGGCAGTTTCAAATACGGCCCGATGGAATGATTCAGTACTTGGACTGTAGGCGCCGGCATCTTCCGTACCCTTAGAGACGACATGAAGTTAAAACCCTACAACGGAGAAGCAACGTAATGAGAAGGGCGGGAAGAAACTGGAGTACCCTAAGAAAATCCATCCGCCAACAGCAACGTCAGCCATGTTTCCCACGTCAGAAAATTTGGAAATCAACTTCCAGCCGGGAATCGAACACGGATCGCCGTGATGGATAGCGAGAACACCGCCGTTAGATTTTATATTAAAAAGTCATGTTGCCTGGCTATGAACCACTTTGCAGACTTCCCGCATACGTATCTAGAGATCTGATTGGCTGCTGCGGCCAAGTCGCGTGCTGCAATCAGAGCTCTCGATCTGCTGTCACGGGGCAGTTTCGGAGGAGTTCGCCCCATTTTGCACAGCGCACTCGACGATTACGGCGGCAGATATGTTTAATTTGCCGTGATCTTGAGACATTACCTGACTCGGTCTCTCAAAGCACAGCGTTTAATACGAACTGAACTCGGAGAGGTGATGAAATAACAACGATAACGTGCGGAACATACAGAATTTTTCAACAGCGGACTGCTGCTGTAAACTGATCACAGATATGTTAAGGGTAGTAATTATTTTTTAGGGCAAAATCGATGTCCACTTTGCACATAATCACGCTCTGTAACACCCGAAATTAAATCTCTCTGAAACCAGGTGTTTTTGTGGATTGTATAATGCGGTTAGGACGTGGATTTTGTACACTGTAAAACTTATTTGAAAATTTAGCTCACCAATTTAAAGGAGTGTCAAGAAAATATGTATAGTAAATCTGTTTTCTTTCTTATACATCTACGTTATTGTTTTATATACAGGGTATATCAGTACAGCGGTTACAAACTTCCAGGAGAGATAGAGTACACTCAGACGATGGGAAATAGCATAGAAATGCATGGTCGGAAACACTTTTCTGGCGCGTTAGTGACAACACAAAACACAGGAAAGGAAGGACACGAACAAGAGGAAAAACATGTTTATTAATCCTAATACAGCAAATATGCTGGGAAGTCTTTGGCTGGTAATGACCGATGTCTCTTTATGTTAATTTTTCTTAGTTATTTTTTTGCTGTATTAAGTATAACAAACATGTTTTCTCCTCTTGTTCGTGTGCATTCATTCTTGTGTTTTGTGTCGTCACTACTGCGCCAGGAAAGTGTTTCCGACCATGCATTTCTATGTGATTTCCCTTCGTCTGGATGTACTCTATCTCTCCTGAAAGTTTGTAACTGCTGTACTGATATATCTATATGAGAACTTCTTGAAAGATCAGACAGAATGCGAAAATAAAAGTGAATGCTTTGCGTGATCCTACAGTCACGCACATAATAATAATTATGTATGAAACAGTGAGTTTGTGAGAGATTTTGGTCAGCGCTTAGCAGCGAGGTCCTTGGCGCTGGTGATGGGTAACATGAGATGAGTATGGAGCAGCGCCGGAATGCGGGGGAAACGGGAGATCCTCGAGAAAACTCGCCGACCAGCGGCGTCGTCCGGCACGATTCCCACATGTGAAAATCCGGGAACCGACCCCGCCGGGAATCGAACCCGGATCGCCTTGGTGGGAGGCGAGAGGGCTGACCTCTCGGCTACCACAGCCCCGAAATGTATCATCGAGGAACCAATGAGCAGCCACTGTCTTCTTGAGTCTTGAAGACCAACTTACAGGTCGCTTAACCCGCCACTTTCTTATGCCTCTCTTACTCATTGCTAGAGAGGATGGTATATAGCGAAATATTTTTGTGCCAACATACTCTTGAAAACACTGTAGATTCTTGTGACATGTATGGTTGGGTGATATAAGTCTGACACTCCGCAGTTGTCTTCAGACCAATATTAGGCATCGCGTATTGCAATAGCGGATTCTTATTGGCTCAGTCAGAGTAGCAGCTCCTCGTACATCTGAAAGCCAGTAATCTTTTCATAAGCTGACCGTGCGTTGAAACCCAACTAAACAGTCAAGTTTTCCCGCGATACACTATAATCTCTACTCAATGCTAGAGACTTGAAAAATTCCCCTTTTTCTTATAGACCCAAATTATAATCCAAATAATAAAGGAGCAACTAAATGCAAGCACACGCGTGTGATTATACTAACTCGGATAACAGCCAATGACAAGCTGATGTCTGCTTCTGTAAACATATTCTCAAAGGTTAATCTACAGGATTCTCTACCCGCGTTCTCTAGGAGGCCGCAGTTAGCGGAGGGGCCAGAGCACTCGCCTCCCACCAAGTCGATCCGGGTTCGATTCCCAACAGGGTCGGTCCCGGGAATTTTGCATGTGGGAATCGTGCCGGACGATGCCGTTGGTCGGTGGGTTTTGTCGGGAACTCCAGTTTCCCCCGCACTTTCATTCTGGCGCCGCTCCGTACACATGTCACCTCTCACCAGCGCTAAAGACCTGAGGTTAAGCGCTGACCAAGACGTCTTCCCTTCACTTTTCCGGTATCTACTCGTGGCTTTTTATAACCGTTATTTTGTTGCAGCCTTCGACGGCGAGCCACCTGGGGCAGGTGTCGGTGCGGCCGCCCACGCTGCCCGTCGTCGGCGTGCCCGGCCCTCTGCCGCCCCTGTGCGCCATGGCGGCTGCCGGGGGCGGAGACCTGATCGGGGACCGCCACGCGCCCAACGGCGACGTCGCCGCAGTAGCCGGGCACAGCAACGGCTTCCTGCCCGTCACCACCTGCTCTTCGCTGTCCTTCGACGCCAAGTGATGTCCCGCCGCCCGCCTGCACGTCGACTAAGTAGCTGCTAGTCGCGCCTGCTGAGGCGGCAACCCGCACACATATCTGCGTCTTCAGCACGCTCAAGGGGTTTACATGATTAAAAACTGCGGCGTTAAGTTGAACGCCTGGAGGAACCTAAAGTGCGGCACTGTAAGGACGACACAGCACACTCCCCCCCCCCCCTAGCCTCTAGGCGTTAATATCTTAATTTACGTTCAGTATTCTCTCCGACAACTCGTCTCTATAAAATATTCAGTGCTGACCCTATCATTTTATTACGTAATATTGAAGATAACTGTGTATTATACACACTCTACATTTTAAAATATTCTGTGCCAAGATTTACGTACCTAAAAAGAAACTGCAAAAACACGCTTATTTTTGTTGCTACAAATTATGTGTTAAGGCTCGGTTTCAGTCGCCATATTGAATTTTATTATGTTTAGTTTTTTTTTTTTTTTTTAATTCTGAGAAGGAAAATGTTAAATCGGCGACCATACCGCAAATTCTATTTACCTTGAGCTACAATACAAACATGGCAATAGAGCTAGTAATGTATAGTTTGGTAGCAATTTGTAAGGTAAATTATGAATATAAAAAAAATTGTCACACATATTGCGGCGAAATTATAAGTTAACTACTAACTCGCAAGGTCTGTACTGTAGCGAAATGTAAATAGAAACTGAGGTGTAATCGCATATTTTACATTTTTATTCTTAAAATTCAAAAAAAGTGAAAAATAATAAAATTCAATATGGCGACTGAAACCGAGCCTTAATGACTAGTGGAGAACCTGAAATAAGTACACTCGTGTGTAACGTTCTTTAAATGTCATTATTAAGTAGACATTACTTATTTGCGATGAGCAGTTTTCGAATAATCTGGTAACGACCGAAGCTCTGTACAACGCTCAGTGGGTTGGGCAGACGGCATCTAGGTAGGCTGGGTTTGTGTGACGCACAAAATCGATGGAGGGCTAAGGTTGCTCCCGGCCGGCGTACATATTCGCGCAAACCACCCAACTGGTGCGCATATTTTTACTATTATTCATTTTCTTAATTAACTTCAGCGGTGACGATATAATTTTATTTATTAAATGTATGGTTCCCGAATTCCAACGCCTATTTCTATTAAAGTAGTTTTTTTTTCCTTAAAATCCGGTTGTTATGTTCAAAATAAGCGTTCCTAATTTTTAAACTTACAAAATCGTTGTTTGATATGTGTGCTATTTTCGTAGGGTATACAAGTTTAACGCAAGTTAAGTAGTTTCGTCAAAAGAACAATCGCAACTCGACGAAGAACATTTTTAAGTTCAGGTAGGGAGGCTCTTCTAAGTCTACTTCTTACCTTTCAAGTTTTAATTTAAATATTTTTAATTGTGTAAACCCCTTAATGTTGACCCTACGTGTGTTCGCTCTTTCCGTCGCTTAGCGCATAGTTCCTTCTCGTATAAAATTACTTCCTACTCAAGGCCTTGTCAGCGTCGCGTGTTCCCTTTTATGTTTGCACTTGTACGTTATAGGTGGTTCAATGTAAAATGAGTACGTTTAAGAAACATACTGTCTATAATAATAATAATTTTAAAAAATTATTTATTGTGAGCTGATATGTTAACATTGGAGTTCTGTACAATATATACACTTCGTTTGTTACTAAGGCTAATGTTAACTCTATTCAGGTTGGAAAGATCTATGTTAATAGTTTGTCACAGGAAAATTTCTGTCGTTTGAGAGCTGGTATAAGTAAGAGATATAAGCTGGCCAATCACGGAGCTTTCCCGAATTTCATGTTACATTAAATTGATATTTTAAACCGCAAAATTTGTATCTTTTCACTTTAAAATTAATTTAAATTACTTCTGTCATTTCCGAGCCTATTTAAATTTAATTTTACTACGACTTCGTATTTTTCTGGTTCCGTAGCGAGAGCAGCGAAACTAGCTAAGATATTTTCCCTGTGCCAAAGTCTCTCATAAGAAAACACATTTTCTTCTCAACCTGTAGTAGAACCAACCATATTAATACTTATGTTGCTTTGATTACATAAAAAATGTGGCTGGAACGTATACAATATCTTAAAAGAAAAAGTAATTAGGATTTAAAATGTGCTCACTTTATCCCGAAACACCTATACTAAATGTTATATAGACCCGTACCGGACAGCTCTACGTTAATAACAAAGATAAGTGTCCGAAAAATAACCTACCGGAATGGGGTGGAACTATTGAATAAATTAATTTATTACATTTCTGAAAACATAAATTTTCTGTGGTTTATACGCTTTGCGAGCTGCTGTTTAAGTTTTAGTCGCCGTATTTATTTTCGGTCGTGACAATGAAAACCGGCGATACGTCAAGAAAGGGAAGTATTTCTCCACCTTGTTTATGTATGCAACGTCATTCTGGTACTTAATAAATATGTAGTGTCATGTTATCTGTCGGCTTGATGTGGAAACTCAGTCGGTGTTCTCGCAGTATTGCACAAACTGCCCGGTACTGGAACCTATAGTATTTGACGTAAGTGATGGGTGTTGGGAGCAGCAACAGATAGTCGGTTGTTGCCAGGTACAACTGCGGATCCTCACAATTGAACATCCCTGATGTATGCGCTGTAGACCAATGACCATCTACCAGCTGCTGTGCGACCACTCACATATAAGCGGTACATGCAGACCAGCGTGTCATTATGCTTGAGCACAAACACAACAATACACGCCAACTCAAGGTCATAGGCAAGAAAGCGTGTAGATCCAGTTACTTGTAACATATTATTTGTACATATTTTCGTTCGTAAAGCAAAAGCATATTAAATGAACATAATAATTTATTTCTAGTATTATTGTCTAGTAATATTAACAGCTGTTATCAAACAAGTTGAACAGCCCAGTACCAGCAACATGATACCGACAAATAAGTTTTTTTTAATGAATATTACTCATTTTCATTTAAACTGCTACTACACAACTATTTACTGTCACAATTATTTCATTGCCGTTTCTTAAATGCATTTTGACAGTCATCGTGTCAGAAAAAATTACAAGTGAAAATAATGAAACACCCGTGAATAAAACTAATGCTGAAAGTACTTGTATATCTAAATTGTAGATACTTGATGTTGCGAATTAGTGAACGGAATAATACTAAAAAAATATAACATAAATTTAAGAATTAAATAATGAAGTCCGCTACAGTTCGCAAACTGTTAAAATTTATGTTTTCTGAAAGTTAAAAACTAAACAATTTCTATCTCCATATGTCGCGAACATACTGTCATGCTGTACAATCCCTAGCAATAAATATTAAATGTCATCTAAATGTAGCAATAATCCTGTATCTGATTAACAACTTTTTTCAGAACGAGTTGCTACCGTGAGACAAGGCCTTTAGTAAAACATGTTAACGTGCTATTAATTTAAGAATAACAGACACGTAAAATTCATTTTGGATTACATTCAGTAAGAGAAAATACTTTTAATGTGCGCGTTGACGGTAAACTCGCTTAAGTGTTTTCTTTAGTCCAATAACGGTCATTAACTTACAGTGTATTTTACATTTCAATATATGGTCACATCACGGTTACCTTACATGCATATTAAGGTGTAACGGAAGGGCGTATCACGCAATCATTCACCACAGAGTCGTCGTTGTTCGTGCCATTGTTTTTACAAATAATTGAACGTGACCTGAATTCCTAGTCAGTGAGGAGTGATGTACAGTGCACTATACTTCAAGAACTTTTCATTTTGAATTTTTCGACTGTTCTTCAACTGACTCCACCAAACATTCAAACTGTTAATGACACTTGAGATTGAGCATGAAAAATAGTGTCCATTTTGTGTCTTCGTTGCTATGGACCGTATATATATCTGCTAATAAATGCTACGAGAAATGTATAGTGGTGTAAAAATTGTTTATGAGTATTTATAGTAAAATAATTATTAGATTCTTAATCTGCCTGCATTCCGAAGGCTATTTAGAATATGCCAAAAAAGACGATAGAGAAAGGTGACTCAGAATTACTTCTTACTTACCTAATATCAGTATCAAATCTCAAAGTAGCAAGTGTATTATAAAGAAAATATATGGCTGCAGAAGAAACATGTATTTTAGTATGTATTAGGCTGTAGTATATATATGTAAAAAAAAGTATTAGTTGAAAGTACCTTATGTATATATGTTAACGTGACTGTTTTGGATGTACATAGAAAATAATGTACCTTCAAATGTGTTTTTACCAAAGATGTTAATAGAATTAAATATTCAATATATATTTTTAGAGTTTAGTTAAATTATTTCTTTATTAGTATGGCACAAAGTGCATGCAAGTTAAAAATTCTTGTAGTGTATAAAGTAATCTATTAAAAATTACGTCTATTTTTTTACTTATTAAGTAACATTTTAAAAAGTTTTGTTTAACTAATTTCTTAACGCTAATTGTTGCGATATGGGCTTCTACTACATACAAAAGTAATAAAAATATCTACAATGCCACAGGGAAACATACAAGAAATTCTTCGTGTAGGTAATTATTGCAACTAAACACTATCTGCAACATTAAAAAAAATTGCTTTTTTGTAGACTAAAAGTGATCCTGCGTCTAGGTTTCAAATTTGTATATACTGGCAACATTCAACCTTTAAAATTGCCCAATCAAAATATTGTTTAGTTCCTGTATCAGTAAAATTGTTGCATTAAAATACTCTTGTTCAAATGGTAATCTTAAATTTGTTATTAATTTTACTGATATGAAAACGAAAAATGCTCAATACTGTGGGGACGTATATCATCGGAAAACTGGGGTTTACAAGCTGTGAATATGAACAGAAAAACTGGTTTTTACTTATTCTGACATACCAAATGTTTCTTTGTTTAGAACAAACAGAACTGTGTCTGTTTAATTAATTTATGGTACAAATATTTATAGTTAACATTTACTAAAGCATTAAAATATATAATAACTCATTGGCATTATATTTCAAACTCTGATAATTTTTAAGTTTTTTGAAGTAACATGAAGATCATGAAAGAAAATCTTATTTCTAGCTATGATTCTAGAGATATAAGAACAAAGTTTAATAAATGTGTAAACTATCGTAACTACTTTTCACATGTCAAACTATGTAAGAATGGATAAGATTTGTTTACTTGAAGTTGAATAGTACTACAGTAGTTGATAAATTACATCTGCTTCTAATTAGCCTGCGGCGTTAAATACTAAGAAGGTGACATCTTGCTTGTTTTTAAGAGTTTGAATTGTATTGCATTACAGAAGTTTATGACGCTACTAAAGTTTTATTATCCATCACACACAGCTAGGTAAAAAAAGTCAGTAAAACGATATCTTCGTATCTGAGAGGAGGAGGGTTCTATTTTCCCGTCCAGCCAGCCTGATTTCGGTCGTGTGGGGTTTCCCGAAATCACTTCAGACGAATGCTTATAGGTCGTTCATGAACTTAGCCCTTTTTAACACCGCATTGTCTAGAAAAAATATTAAAAATATTGATGTTTGTGACTTCAGGCGTTAACTTTCGAGTCCGATAAAATTTACTATCTTTGATTAATTGTAAGGTTCCTTCGTTTAATTAAAAAGCGATAGTATAATACAAATTATTTTTACGGAAAAACATAATTTGGCTTTGAAAAGTGCTTACTTTATCCTGAATCACATATATGTATGGCTCCGTAATGCGGGCCCTTGGGGATTACCTTCACTCCTTCCCTCGTGTACGTCTAGTTTGTGGCAGATACAAAAAACACTGAAAACTCGAACTGAAATCTACACGTTTTTTAAAGTCAATATGGAAATAACCTTCATTAGCAAGATTTACCTAGAATTATGCAGTTATTAATATTCTTGCCCGCAGTTAAATGTGCGATATTTCGGCTTCAGAGATTATTCTCCAGAAACACGTTACTCGAGAAAAATTTTTGTTCAGAAAGTTGGCAAAAGTCATGGTCTAAGAGTGGTATTAGGTGTATTTATCTTTGCAAATTGGCTTCCAGAAACCTAAACTGGTGTGTTATAGCGCTGAATTATGAACCACGCGATCTTAAACATCCAATAAATAAAAAATCACAATTTCGACAATTTGTTATACGTAAAAAATCGACATTGCCCAGTTACTGGTATATCAAAATCATTTTTGCAAGCCCTTTAAGGATAACGCAAATCTAGTTTTTTTTTGCCTTAGTCATCGACGCCTAATATTAACTGACAGTGACAAATTAAACATATTTTTGATAAAATAAGATTTATTAAAATTATTTCAGAGACTTTACTTGAGTAATTTTCACCGCATTGCAGTTAAGGTCAGCGTTGTTTTCTTGAAGCAGTTAAAAATAACAGACTTTTGTTCAAAATATTGTATTATACTTACATGTATGAGTTTCCGGATACTTCCACAGTGGATATATTTTGATTTTTTTATGAGATGTTTAAATATCCCCCCCCCACAAAAAAACAGCGTTTAGTTTGTCGTAGATGTACACAAGAAAACAAAAATGGAATCGGTCATTGCCAGTATTAATTTTGTTATTTTATTTAAGTGTTTTTTACGTCTCGATGACCAAAAATTCAGAAACTTGTAGAGAATTCAGGCGTTGTCATAATAAAGGAACCATCCCAGCATTCGCCTGCAGCCATTTCTGGAAGCCATGGAAAACCGATTGCAAGATGGCCGGAGTTGGGACTCAAATCCTCCCCCCCCCCCCCCCCC
>PNEQ01125161.1:7645-72127 GCA_003012365.1 Medauroidea extradentata
TGTGACAAGTGTGAATACAGAAACGAATAGTACTGGCGTTCTGGAAGTGGTGTACACTGGTGAT
The DNA here is from genome assembly GCA_003012365.1 of Medauroidea extradentata. Classification (NCBI taxonomy): domain Eukaryota; kingdom Metazoa; phylum Arthropoda; class Insecta; order Phasmatodea; family Phasmatidae; genus Medauroidea; species Medauroidea extradentata. The sequence continues at coordinate 7,710 of PNEQ01125161.1, forward strand.
TGAATTCTATGTTGTGTTGACGCCTAGAACACGTTATTAAATGTTTTACACAACTATAACGGAATGCTCTTAAAGTGTGTGTGTGTATATATATATATATATATATATATATATATATATATATATATATATATGCAAGCATATGTAATTTGTTTACATATTATTATGTAAGCTTACTATATTCAAGCATTTATATAACTATTTAAAATTTGTAAACATTTCACACGTGTTTCTTAAAGTTCGTTACCTGTGGGCTAAGTGTTCATTGAAAAAATCTACTGGTTTGAAACCGTCCTTCATGCACGTAAATATACTGAAGAGTAGTTGATTAATCGAACGATGATGAGACAAAATTGTAGCCCTGGCAGGGATTTGAACCCTGGACCGTTAGGTTAAAATCCAATCGCTCTACCACTTAGCTACCAGGAAAAGTATGGTTACTAAGCTTATTTTCCTTTGAATATATTAAGAGTTATAGCTTTTAATTACTTTGTTACTAATTAGTGTACAAATGTGAGACTGGACCGCGGGTAGTTTTATCTGCTTATTTTAGGTTAGCACAAACCGAACCCTGATTAGATTATGACTGGTAGAATCTTTGAGTATATAAAGGGATAGGTGTGCTCGGGGGTGAACCAATAACAATAAATGTTTCCTCTCACCATACATCGAGAGTTTTACGAACTACGTGGTAGCTTTATAATGGTAGCAAGTATCGAAAGGGTCTTAAGAAAATTTTCTAACTCTCGCAGAAGAGTGTTATGAAATGTAAAGTGATACATAAAAGACTCAAACCATCAGCAGCTTTCTACAAATGAATCCGAGCTCTCATAACCATACAAAGTGAATATCTTTCTTATGTTCACAAAAAAACAGTTTACTAATACCTTCTAGAATGCCTACTGCAGGATGAGGGTATACTCGGCTGTACTCTATGACTAGAGTGTTTCAGTTTTGTAATACAGAAACCAACAAGATATACCTCACCTCGTATGGTTGGTCTCAGGTTAACTCATCTAATCAAAAAAACATCTTACACTACTGGAGATTTGAATGATGTACATATCAGCCTTGCGTATTCTGGACCGACCATCCTACATTCCGAAACTGCAGATAAAATTTCTGAAGATAAAATAATAATAAAATGCTTAGATTTATTTTTTTAGTATTTTTGTACTAATGAATGCACGTAAGGGTAGTGGAGATTACGTAATCTTTATTTAATCAGAAAAATCCCTTGAACCTGGTGTGAGTACATAAATAGATACGGCCGCTCGATGTGTATTATAAAAGGCGGTCTCACATAATCTAACATGAGTTTAACGAACTACATGCATGCACTAAGACGATGAGGATTGGCGATAGAGTTTCATGTAAGAAGCTTAACGCTCGCTGATGAGATTAACAAAATGTATAACATATTTTAGTAGAAACTTATAAAATTTAGACTGATGACAAGTAATCGTCGAATTTGGAGGTATACCTTCCTTCATCACGGAAATTTTTGAATGGGGTGTTATCGTTGACTACGAAGAAAATGAGGCCAGGATATCAACGTTGTCGATTTTGTGGAGACGACTTTTTGGGGACACTGCGCGACGACGTGAGAATAGTCATTGTGTGAAGAATCCGTTCCTAGTGGCATTACACAGTGAAATATGTTCTAAGGAGTTTTCTCGAAATGATAATTTAAAAAGACACATCATGGCCTGCAAAGTTAATGCACCTTAGTCAGCTGGGAACCTACCGTCAACGTAATTAACTCCCACTGATAAAGTGGGTGCTATATGCCAAGAAGACGAGGGTCGTAACGAATGTGTAGGTGATAAAAATAATGAGATGCAGTCAGCTCAAGCGAAATAAATACCTAGTAGACCCTAAGGAAAAAATGACGGGTTTCTTCAAAATGTAACTAAGAAGAATGAAGATGAATACTGGGTACATATAAAGAGAATCTTAAATAATGATAGTTTTGAAAAAGAAGCTACTGGTGCGTCGATGTCGAATAAAATGTATTATCGTGTACTTGTTGAAGATGAAGAAGATAGTCCTGACAAGGACGTTGAAGAACATAATCCCAACACACTCCCAGATCTCACCAGACACGAGACAAAGACAAGTGGTATGAATATGTCAGGAACTGACCACCATACCGACTACGAATTTTCCGATGACCCTAAGGAATTGGTAGATAGACTTTAAACCTTTATGCAAGAAGCTGGAGATTATTCCCATGTACATGAAATTTATTAAATCATCCAAGAACTGAAGAACAGAGGATACATTAGATGGGTAGGCCTAAATTGATTTCAATTCTATTTGGGTTTTGGTTATGTGAGAAATACCAATGCATGAATCAGTGTGGAAAATTTAATTTGTAAAAATTATGACATATTCAACTGAACAAATACCTACCATTTGAAAAACTTTAGCATGTTGAACAAGATTTAAAAAAAAAATCGTAGTTTTGATACTATGTGTATTGTACAGGTGAGGGAAAATTTGTTGATAATTTGATTTTGACTTGTAACATATGAAGTTGTATAAAATAGACTGCATCAGATTAGAGTAACTGAAGTGGGTGTTGAATGAGGTTAGAGATTACGAGTGTGTGCTAAGAGTAGATTGAAATAAAATAATTTATGTTTGAAACAAGTGTATTCTTACAGTTAAGATGAGTGAATGATTAGAATAGTATTATAAAATGGTTAGGTCTTAATTTTAGGTCTAACAGTGGGATATAAACGTGAGGTCTAAAGTTGAGGTCTAAAATTGAGGTCTAAGAGTGAGGTCTAAATTTGAGGTTTAAAAGTGAGGTGTAAAAGTGAGGCCTAAACAGTGGTCTAAAAGTGAGGTTTAAAATTGAGGTAAAAATTCAGGTCTAAAAGAGGGGTCTAAAATCATGGTATAAAAGTGAGGTCTAAAGGTGAGGTCTAAAAGTGAGCTCTTTAATTGAGGTCTAAAAGTGGATTCTATAAGTGAAGTAAATAATTTGGGGTCTAAAAGTGAGGTCTAAAATTGAGATCTAAATGTAAGGTCTAAAATAGAGTTCGAAAAGTGAGATATAAAAATTAGGTCTAAATTTCAGGTCTAAAATTGATGTCTAAAATTATTGACTACAAGTCATCTGAAAGTTATTGAGCACCTCACTACACTATTAAGAACACACACACACACTCACACACACACACACTCACACACACACACACACACACACACACACATATATATATATATATATATATATATATATATATATATATATATACACACACACATATACATACATACTGATTTGAAGTCAAGATACAACAGGCTGAAATAGTATCCTGGAATATTGTACAATATGAATAGTGACCTGAAATAGTTCGCGTTCTGATTGACGATGCTCGTGATCTGTTGGCCAGGGCTCATCACCACTTGGACAACGGCGGTGAGATGTAAGCCCGTGTTCGCAACCACTTCGTCCACGAAGATGAGCTTATTATCAAAGTTTGAGAGCACTTCAGCCATGTTCACCACCATTTCGAGTATGTTCGCTACCGCTTCCATCATGTTCGCTTATGTTCGTCATCGCTTCGACCATGACGATGATTATGTTCGCCCATGTTCGCCACCACTTCGGCGATTGTTCGCGTCCACTTCGACCACAATAGCCAATGATCACGATCACTTTGGCTGTTCACACTCACAATAACTTTCTCATTACTGAATCAACAACTTTAAAAGAGAATATTTATTATTTCACTCAAATGCACAAGATATGCCCGCCCACCATCTATTATTGACTTCTCTTATGTTTATACCATGATTCATAGAGAAAACAGCTATCACTTACATGTAACAGAGATTTAACTATAATTATACAATAAACATAGACATAATAAACATTGGCTGAGACAACAGCATTAGTTACTGACTGTGACTGAGAGTACTTCGTCCGGGTGACAAGCTGGTCTTGGTGAGCACTTCGGTAGAGAGAGACAACAGCATATTCGCTAGCGACTGCGAGCACATCGACCATGGTGACAGTCTTTTCGCCAACGTACACGAACTCCACATGCAGTGCTTAAGTCATCATTAACGAGAATGATGGCGACATCTGTAGCTTTGTCGCAGGTGACGCATTTGCTGCGAGGGCTTTGTGTTCAAGATTGAAATGCACCGACATAAAGCTTATAAGTATTCGAAGGTCTGTTTTTTGTTGAAAATTAAAGCTAAGTCTGATTGAAGTTTCATTGTTACGCATGTGAGACGATTTTTATGAAGATCGTATGTATTCAAAAGAAACCTATGTGATTTTATGTGGATTAGATTGCATATTGTAAATAAATAGTTAATTTACGTGAAAATGAGTGCGTTTATACCCTATGAGTTTGATGATAAGCGTAAATATTAAAATGTAACAAATTGTGCACAAACATATTACATTAAATGAGCAGAAATGTAGAGTCGTGATAGAAAAATAAAACTTGTATGGGATATTATATTGCATTTCTGAGTAGAGGGAAAATCGTATCTAATTATGTGTATGAGGATGGTTAGAAGAGTGTAATGCTCAGTTCGTTCAGGTTGACATGAACATTAGATAGTTGGTGTGGATTGGTGTGGTGGAGGGAGGTGTAGGTAAGTGGTAGGGGTGGAAGGAGTGGGTTTGTGAGGTGGCGCGGGTGGACGGGGTGTGGTGGAGATGGTGTGGTGTGGAGGGGTTAGGAGTGGATGGTTACTGGTGAAGGGGGTCGGGGTGGGGTCAGCATAAGTAGTGTGGATGTGTATATATGTCATTTCCTTGGAGGGTGTGGTGCTGTTCGGATGATGTCCACCATGTTTAAAAGTAGTTGAACAGTCTTACATGTAAGTAAGAAGTAAGTGTATTTAATTATTTTTTAAATATTGGATTGATTTTAACGGTATCTGATCGGGTATACCTATGTGAGTGATTGGTATGTATTCGATGCTGAACTGTAGGGCTTGAAGGTTTATATAATTTAGAAAGAAAATAAATTTTACAAATTTTTTTTTACTTTTGGAAATTGATAGATTTTATTAGTAGCCTAATCGATCGGGTATTACTCAGTTTTGTGTGGGGCGATCAGGTCTACAGGAAAATATCCCGTGTGTATTATAAACTATAACACATCATTTTATTAAAATATATTTTTTGAAACTGATTGATTCTATTGAACATTGATCGGGATTTCCTCAGAGGGCGGTGGGCATACGCAGATAACATATTGGTTAAAAAAAAAAATAAAAGAAAATTCGCTAGAAAATAATTTAATTAAAACATTATTAATTAATTTTATTGATTGTCTAATATTGATTATCAGTTCCTTTCATGAATCGTGAGAAATTATTTATGCCCGCCGCTTTGAGAAGACATTGGGGTCAGGCTGATTTTTAGACTTCCACTAACGGAATTTCGATGAGTCGAGGGGAAAAAAAGAGAAATTTTTGACGAATTTTGGTAAATTTTGAAGTTTTTTTTAACCTTTTAGTGACCTATAGGTAGAGCCCACGATTTTTGGTGAAAATAATTCTGCAACAATTTGTTTCAATGCCTTATGTGCACATATGCAGCTCAGCTTCATGGCCAGTGATTGGCTGATTGTAACTCTCAGCGTCTCGGGGGTTCTACCCGCAAATCACAGACGTGTGGTGTCGAAGTAACCTTGTTCCTGTTGTCACAGTCAAATGAGCCACGCCTATATTCTGCCAATAACAATGAAACAGAGCTGCAGATGTGCACGCAAGGCATTGAAAGAATTTGTTGCAGAATTCTTTTCACCAAAAATCGTGGGTCTTACCTATAGGGCGGGTTAAAGGTCAATACTAAATGTCAAGGTCATCAAAAATGGCGGCTGGGGGCGTGACGTCATAACGTGGCTCCACAAATCCTCACTCGACTAAAATCCTCACCCCGGCTCCTGTCGCGAAACCGCCACACTACTGACAGTCTATAATCAACTGACCTGTACTCACCGGTCATACTATGTGATTTTATTGTCTCCGAGCCCTTCATATTTTTCTGCGTCAGCAGTACAGCATAGTAGGCATTTTACAGTTGACCTGATATCTTTTATTGGAAAAGTCTGTCAGGCGTGCGACGTCAACTACCCGGCCAACATCAGAAGTTATACGAGGCTACAGTAACTTAGCGTTTAAGTCTGTTGTCAGGTAACTACGCCAAATTTGTAGATCTCTGCTTACTAGTAGATTCCTTCGTGCACGTTAAAGTCACGAGTCCAGAATGTAATGCCGGATCTAATGCCGCTTCCCTTGAAAAGCGACTACTCTTCTCCGCTCGGTTGATGTAGCTAATGTTGGCCTACGACAGATTATAATATTTATGTGTTCCAGTCAGCTGTTTATTCTCTCCGTGCGTTCATGCTGTTGTAAATATTGTCTTTTTAAGAACGGTGTTTCTGAGCGTGTTCAAGTTGACAGATATGCCTACCTAGCTTGAGCCAAGGCGCTAAAAAGTGAAATCAATGCTAATATATTAGTTAAGCAAATTCCCAGTTTACAATGAAAGAAAAATTTTGCAGAAAGTGTTCCCCGTAAAATTTATTTGTATTTAACACTAAATAACTTTTTGTGACCATAATATTTTATGGGTGGCAGCAACATGATTTTGAAATGAGCACAAAATACATTTTACACGGTGAACGCCAAACATACCAATTTCGAAGGTAACACTTTGAAATGGAATATTTTACATCATTATTAACGCGAAAGAAAAGGTTTTTCGAGAGATACGTATTTTTAAATCACCAGAAAATTCAATTTCATTTTAATGTTACTAAATCATATTTTATATGTAGTGGATTCTTGCTGCTCTGTTTAACAAACGCTGTGTTGATATTCTCCACTTGTGTGCGAATCGGGTGGGAGATGATAGGTAAATATTTTTCGCTACAAAAACGTGTTTACATAAAAATATACGTAACTGCTACCACAGTTGCTTATTTAAGTAGAGCATCGGATATCTCCTACCAACAAACCGTAAAGTTCACATACACATTATTTTTATATCACCAGCGTTATCAACGTACTCAGTGCAAATATGCAAACATTGATCGCCGGCAAATTTAACGAATACCGATGTTACCGGTGCGGGAACACTGAAATTGCAAAATCCACAATTTTGTTTGAAGGGCGAAGAAGAGAGAGGTTTTCGTTACTGATTTAGGGCTGTGCTTTTCTCGCATGGACACGAAGTTATAATGGGAAATAAAATTAAAAATTTAACCTTTTTTCTACGTGTAGATAATTCAAATGACGGTTTCAGCAACGTATAGATTCTGGAAGAATATTATTACATAAAACATTTTGGTGATTGTTTTTTGTCTTATAAATGTCAAAACAATGTTACGTGTTACGTTTCAATTTTCCTAAAAAAAATAGAGTTAACGACTTTTAAAAATTCTGCTATACGAATAATTACAAGCCACATTAGAAATATAACTTTTTTTTCAATTAGTTTTTAAAATTGATATATTTAAGAACATATTTATTTAATGATGTATTCCTCCCATTTTAACTACGAAGCAGTAACCTATGTATGCACATCTTGAAAGCTATGGAGCACGAGGTGATGCGATGTAAGTGAGGAGCGAGGACAGTGTACAAGGACAGGAGACGTGGGTACATCCTGAAAAAATACACCGACCAACGGCAGCGCCCGCCATGTTAGCCACGTGCGAAATATCTTGAACTTGCCCCGCCGGGGATCGGGCACATGCATAGCCATCTTTAGTAGAAGGCCGCGGCCATAAATCTGGCAACACTGCCAAGAAGGGTCATTTTAACACTTTCTTTAGCTCTCCAACTTCAATGGTTGTCCCTGATTCGTCGGCGTGTAGACAAAATAACGAATCAGGGACAGCCAGCGTTAAAGAAGGTGTTGAATTGACCCTTCTTGTCAGTGTTGCCAGATTTATGGCCGCGGCCTTCTACTAAAGATGGCTACGGCACATGTCATCTTGGTGGAAGGCGAGTCATGTGACTACTCAATCACCGCGGCCTCTAATCCTCTCAATTACAACTATTTATAAAACTACAGTGTGGTACATTCAGCCAATATGCGTCAACCAGGAAAGAGCGATATCTGCATTTGTGCCAACACTGTAGAAATATTTGTAAATTTAGCATACTGAAGTATGAATTGTTAATAAAGTAGGTATGGTAAAATTGAGGACGTAATTTCCGAACCATGCTAACTACAAAATTTAAGAATGAGCAAAGAAATAATAATTTCTTTAATCTGTGCATTTATTTCTACCTGAAATATCATACTAACCGGAGTGAAAATATTGCTTATTAAGAAGTAACAGATTTAAGATAGATATAAATGCACACGAAATATATATTACTGTTATTGCTATTTCGTACATTTTGGAGTTAGCATGGTTTCAAATTCAGGTTCATAATTGTTTCTGATGTATCAATTATGGTATTCATATAATAATATATTTCTAATAAAATTCAAATATATACTGGTGTTACCAGACTTGTACGGAAACGTTGTTGATCATTAGCGCAATTAGAAGCTGAACAACATAAGTGCCACATACTGCCTATCATTTAATAACTTCCATTATGATTAAGAACGTTTTCTTACAGTTAACTATTACTATTTTAGAGCACTGACTGTGATTCCCGTACCTCGCAACGTGCCTTACACGAACGAATATACACGGTAAGAAATGAACATTTACCTGATTTTCCTCAATATGTTTGTCGTTGTGTCGTCTCGTCGTGTGTCTGTGGTCTCCACATCGAGTCATACTGTAATGTGTGTTACAGTATGTTTGTATTAGTGATTGTCTGTGCTATGTTTACTGAGGTGTCACGTGTTTTCTCAGTTTTATGTTTTTTTCTTGTTTAGTTGTTCCTTGTGAATATTTACTTTCAAATTTATTTTTGTTAGTTGTCATAGATTCCATATGAAATGTTTCATGTTTGGTTTACTTGTTATGTAGCCGTGTGTTGGCTTCAGCCAAACTCGGTCCGTTGTTTAGTGTTTTTGAGTGTGACCATAGCCGTCTTTAGTGGAAGGGCGCGGCCTTAGACCTGGCAACCCTGTCAGGAAGGGTCATTTTAACACTTATTTTGCCTCGCTAACAGCAATAGCTTCCCCTGATTCGTCGGTATGTATGGCACAATAACGAATCAGGCAGAGTCATTGTCTTTGGAGAGCTAAAAGAAGTGTTAAAATGACCCTTCCTGACAGTGTTGTCAGATATAAGACCGCGGCCTTCTACTAAAGACGGCTATGGTATGACTCATAGTATGATTCTTGGTTTTATTGTATGGCAGAGAACTGCAACGGCGTGTACCCACAATAACACACTTCAAGGTTTTTATAAGGTAACAAATACAGCGGACGCATCATCCGCACAATAACTTTCAATGTCCAAGACTTAACGTTCTTTACATTATTACTTTTTCTGTATACACTTTACACTAGGGACGCAGTGTATCAACGTTTTGTATTTTTACAACCGAAAATAAATTTCTGTGGCTCGTTGGTTATAATAACAAGGCATCAAGCGTACCAATTTGTAAGTATTGTTCAACGTATACTGAATTTCCAAATTAAGGTTCTTCAATTGACAGACATTGTTTTTAAATTATTTTAGTACGTTGCATATATTTTTGTTAATATATTACACGATAGTAAAAATTTATTCTGACCTAGGTTGAACGTAACTTTAAAATACATAAAATTAACTATTTGGATTGTAAATGTTAATTTTTCATAATATTAAACTGAACATTGATTTTAAAAAATTATGTATTCTGACACTTCTCTTCTTCTGGATTGGAAGTGACATGAGAACATTTCTGTTTAAAACAAGTTTTGTAGATCGCCCATATTTAAATTTAATTTTCGAATTAAAATTTAGTGTCGTCGCAACCAGTATTTAAAGCGTTGTCGCAAAGAAAGTCTGTGATTGGATGTTGTAACTCTTATTTGTCTTGAAATTCTACTGGAAAATCGTAGACGTAGGGTTTCACAATTACCGTATTATGATTGCTGCAATCAAATGACAGACGCTTCTGAACAAAGACACTTTGGTAACAGCCATGAAGCAGACCTGCCGATGTGTACGTAAGGCATTAAAAGAATATGGTGCTAAAATTTTTTCGCGACAAATTTGTGCCTTTTCTCATTGGTTCTGGAGTCTAAAAGCACATCAGTGGTTCAAGTACAGTTGTGGTCACAAAACTGACTCGTTGACTTAACTAAGTAATATCAGTTAACACACTGAAGACCATGTCAGAGTGTAGCTCGCGCTGCTCGTTGATACATTCTCCGTTACAAAAAACAAAAAACGGAGATATTCCCTTATTGTCGCGAAAGTGATTCTTTTAATATAATCTAAGCCCTAAAACTAAGTCAAATATTCATTTTTCGTTTGTTTTAAACGAACAAAATTCATATCCAAGGCTGGTTGACTATTTACCGTGTGTAACGTATTCATAACGTAAATTGTATACATAAAAATTTAATACATAACATTATATAAAAGTAAAACAAGGCAAAACGTAAAACAGTACAAATCGTAATACAAATAACAGACAGTGAGATACGATACAATTTAGTGAATTATGTACAATTTAGGATACATCGGTTAATTTAGGACGAAGCATAATCAACACATGCAATATGTGAGGTAGTTTACGAAATGATGTATGGGAGATGATCATTAATACTGTAAGTATTTTACACAATTACATGAACACATTTGCGTAAATATCACGGTACAAATAGTCAAAAATTTTTAATGTATTGGAGCTCAGTCAGCTAGACACTTCATTGGCTTAGAACTGACCAGTAACGTACGTCGCACATTGCTGTGGGCGTGTCTACAGTGTAGCGAGTAGCTAAGACAATGATGAGTGGTAAATTGGCGACTAGTGATATTAACATCCATGTAGAGTTGTACATATGCGACGTACTTATCTTGTCTTAATCTACACAAGATTTTCGCATCCCTAGAAGTGTTAATCTATGACTGAATGGGTTGATAGTGTTTGTAAAATCGATATCGACTTTGATGCCTGCTGACGCGAACTCGAGAGACCTACAATTAACGCGAGCGTAGCATTTGACCGACAGCGGTCACCGGCCTCGGGTATTACCAAGTCAGCTTCGTCGTGTTTGTGATAAGCGAGGGTGAGGGGAGAGGGTGTAAACAGGGTTGGAAAGTCCTCGCTTTCCACTGTAGCGAGAAAGGGTGAGTTTGCCCCCAACCCTCTTGTTTGATCGAGGGGGTGGGGGAGGAAGGCGGCCTATCCCTGGGCTAATCGACCCATTTGTACGCGCGCGCCAGCTGTGGCCTGGGTTTTTCAATGAAGGGGTGAGCAGGGGGGCAGAGCTATCCTTCCTCCGCGCGCGCCTGCTGAATGTTTACACAGGCACCCCGCAGAGCAGTACCGTTCGTCGTGTTGCGTATACATCCAGGGGCTATGTGTTTTCTCGTTTACCCCCCTCTTCGAACAATTAAACAGCTTCTGTAGTTGGCAACATTAACAAAACGCTCTAATAGATCACGCATGAAAAATTTAATGTCAGTTATCGTGCTGGAATGCCACAGCAATGCTGTTTGAAAATATTTAACTACGATATCTTGTGTGACGTCCTCTTCTTGCCAGAGATTAGTTGATGGATCTTGCAAATATTCAGTTACCGTTACATTATAAAAAAATAATAAAAATAAAATTTAAAACAAACAAGGTTAAGGTCAAAACAATAGTTTTCTAAAGTATTTTTTGTTCAGCTAAGTACATAATTTATTATTAACACACATACTTTTGACTACATAGTATACATATGGTCACATATCCAATGCAGATGAAGAAGTAGAATCCTCTGTACAATGTGCGTGTACTCGCACCGAACAATAGTATGTGTTATATCTCTGTATTGTTAAGTGCATGACTAAAACATACTCGATACACAGGTTCACACACTATGTACTTCACAAATGTACACTAAGATTCACTACACACGCAATGAAAGTGTAATACGCGTAATGAAAGTCCGTCACATTTCCCTGATGGGCACTCAAAGGACACTGTTTCACTGTATGTCCTGTCCGTTTTCGGACACCACAACTGCAATACGGGGAGTAAATCTTACCCTATTTATAGACGATAACCGCATACTTGTCGTGATGTATTCTATTCCGGTTGATGATTGACATGGTATTATGTGGTATACCGAATCCCTGTAGTTGGCATTGAATGCAGGGAAAGTTCAGATGTTCTGGTGGTGCTGTGACAGTCCGTTCTTGAAACCATTCCTCTCATAATTTGAAATTACCTATAAGATTTCTGGCAGTTGTAACAGGTGGTTATCTGGATCGAAGTCTGTTTATTTTACGTAGTATTTTGAATGTCTTTATGTTTTGGCAGGTTGACATTCTGAACGATCTTATGGAACACACGCAACAGGGCATTCTTTCTCCGTATACGTGGTGGAGGAATGTGACTCAAAACCGGCAAACAAGCTGTGAGGGCAGATTTTACATGTCAGATGTTGATTAATCGCGAATAAACCAATGTTCTATGGTAGGAAGTCAAGACAAGTCAACAGTGAAGCGACGGTATACAATCCTGAAATGACGTTAGTTTCTGTATTTTCGGTTACCACTGCTCTATTGATCCACACTATATCTATCACGCCTAATGTTCTATGTACGGTTCATTATTTGTCGGCTTTCAACCTATGATGTGCTATGTTATGTGCGAATACAATTTAATATTCCGATTGTATGATACGTGACGTAAAGAAATAATGTTAATTTTAGCAGTTCATAAAACTCAATTTATTTAATAAAATGATGCTATACACAGCTGTTCATTTCTCACACAATACTGTTGGGCATTAGCAAGAGAATGAATCTATAGACTTAGATACTTTTTCCTTTCAGAAGCAGTAGTCTATCCGTCGGCGTATAATCAAAAGCAATACTCAGGAATGTAGAGAGCGAGGAGGTGCAACGGTAATACTTTGGACTATCATTCGGGAGGACCCGAGTTCTGTTCCCGACTCCTGCCACCCTGACTTCAGTTTTCTATGGTATTCCGAAATCGTATCATGCGAATGTTAGGGTGCTTCTGTTCTTTAGCATACGTAACAGCTGGTTAATAGTTTCCCAGCTATGTAGAGCTGTGTGCAATCGTCTGTGAAAGCACCGTGGCCGACGAGATATAAATAAAACATAAACTAACATAAACGGGCATGGCTTTCAAAATGTGAGGAGTCGTGGGGAAAGTGACGTTAACCAATTTATCTGTAAGATCCCTTTTCACATGACTCCTTACAAATGGTAATTTATCTCTTAATATGTCACAAATAATAATAATTTGGTCTAGTTTTGTACCTCCACCACTGTAGTGTTTGTTATGTAATGACAATAAGTACGTTGTGGGCATGGTTAACAGTGGTCAAGGCATGAAAGATTCATGACATGCTGCAGACTTAAAGTGTACTAATGAGTGTATGAGGAGAAACTAAACTATTTTCGACATTCAATCTGGCTGAGTACAGTGTGGGCTAAGGGTAAACTCCCGGTGCAAAATTTACCCTTTGCGATACACAGGAACTAATGAGAAAACCTTTAATGACTATGCCCAAGTATATATTGGGCTGCACTTAAATTAAAAATTCTGTAGGTACTCCTGAAGGGGAAATTTAATTTTATACTTGAGGTAGGAGTTTGTATGCAATTAGATCTTTAATAGACTGGTCACTGTTGTTTGCAATCACACTATTACTATTATGGCAGTGCATGAAAAATGTGCTATACTAAACAAAGTTTTATGAAGTAAGGCGGGATTTTTGCACTTGGAATTTGTAGTAGTTTTGTCAGCGATTGTAACGGAATACGAAGATATGTTAACCACATTGTATGCAAAGTATGAATATTTCGAGCAAATCATACTCACTCTAACGCTTATTAAAGACAGCATACTTTATATGCAATGTGTAAAATAAAATATAAATATAAAAAAATACTCACCCATTTGAAAAAAAAATTGTAAATTTCAGTTTGATAGTAATAATCTTAATCTTAATTTTATGTTAAATTGGTGGGTTTTGAGTTTTGAGCCACATAAATGTACACGAACACCACATGAAAGTCAACTTTAGGTGACCAGTTCTTGTTACCTAACTCCGGACTCAGGTAGTAATCAATGGCAAACATTGGCAAACGGTTTACAACCTACGAGTAAGCACGCGCCCGAAGACTTCGAACTCACTCAATACGTTACCTTTTCAACGGCGAAAATCCGCCACTTGTCTCGCCAGTGTTTTTACAACTTTCATAAATCACTGACATTATTCATACTGTAATTTAAATACTGTTGCAGATGTTTTCTGGAATAAAAATATTTTCTTCGAAATAATTCTATAATACTCAGAAACTTTGATAAGAACATAGTCAATTCGACACCCCGTTATCTAAAATCCGAACAATTATGAACGTTAAACATTGCAGTGGGCATGCATGATGTGGTGTGGACCAATTGGACTCTGGATAGTGGAAATACAAGTACTACCAAAGTCTTTGCACGCGTAACGGAGAACAAATGCAAATAAATACAACGATATAGTTTTAAGTTTATATTTCGATGGCGAAGAAATTTCTACCGAAGTAGAGCGCCGGCAGAAAAACTCGCGCATAGTCTTAAAAATTTTTATGATATGATATTCAAATTTTAAACACCCCGAGTTAAAACCAGATGACGCACTCGAACAGATATACTTGATCACACACACACGTAACATCCACACTAAAATACAGGAATGTGTGGTTTCGAGTTGCTGACTCCTACGTACACAAGAACAGAAATTCGTGTGAAATGTAAACAGCAGACAAATGCAACACTAAGTCAGCACGTGAGTATTACAGGATAAAATGCAACGCTAATAAATAGTAACTACTTTAGTTCTTATGTACTTTGTGTGCAGAAGGTCAGAAGTTATAAACAAAATATTTATATTGCAACTGCACAAGCTTGTGTCAGTGCACATCTGCAGTTATGTTTCATAATCACTGGTTGGATGCTTTTATCTTCTTAAAGCTCTATTCGCCAATCACAGACGTGTTGTGTCGCAGATATATTATACTGGCTGGCATAATCAAATGTCAGACCTCTCTGGCAAAGATACGCTGTCAACAATCATAAAGCATATGTGCGCGTAAGGCATTAAAATACGCTGGCGCGGAGACAGTTTTTTTTTTTTGCAAAAATTTCTGCTCCGTAAGCAGTGGCGGCTCGTGGATTGTTGCCAGGTAGGGCTGCAGTTGCCAAGAGCTGTACAGGGTTGTGAGCTGGTTGACTCTACAGCCACTGGCACGCTGATGTGCAGGTGCCCCTTACTACTGAGTGGTCACAACACATCTAGTAGCCGGCAAATATTTCATGGTCGTTGGTCTACGGCGCGTTCATCAAGAATGTACACTTCCGACTATCTGCAGCCCCACCTGGCAACAACCCACAAGCCGCCACTGTCCGTAAGTACAGTTAAATGTTGCACAGTTAAATAATACATGATTGGCGCTGTAAAAAGTGAGGATCATCGGGAACCAAGACAGAAGATCATTGGTTGGCATAACAAAACAAGAAATTGACCAGTGTAAGTGCACAACTGTTGAAGCCATATTTCATTTGCGAGACATTGAGACCATCTTTTAATACAAGTGTGTTTTGCATATTCTTTTAAATATTTAAATCAGAAAAAATTCGGAATAATAATTTTGAAACATCAATTTGATTATATAATAATTATACTGCAGTAACTAATTTTCTATGCTCCTACCTTCACTTTAATGGTGTATCTTACAGAGAAAAGTGTTAATGAAAGTGCTTGAAATTATTATTTAAAGCAAGAAATACAAATATCTACATGTCGTAGCATGCAATATATCTTCTTGTTTTTTTTTTTTTTTTTTTTTTTGTAATATCGGGCAGATGTTGGAATTGTATTTCATATGAAAGCTTGTCTGAAAATTAATTGATGTGGGAGTTTCGTTTCACGTACAAGGTTAAATGTTTTTATGAGAAATGAGTTGGGGTAAGCAGAGATGAGTTAAGTGAAACGCTAAAAATAATTATAAACTCTTACGAAAAGTGCGTTTTATTGAGAATTGAGCCAACAATTATGAATTTCTTTTGCTTGTAAATTAGTTTCACCATCATGAAGCAAGGAAATCGTACCGTTGTATGTAAAACAAAATAATAATAATAATAACACTTGATATACGTATTTTATACTTAACCACTTTTATTGACGTACGACATAACGAACGAATGTTGCCGAGTTGCAAAGCGGAGCCTCACCTTAAAATAAATAAACAAAGCCAGGTTTAGTTGTTGTCAACATATTACAACAATGGATGTGAATCAGACGACGCAATGAATAAAACACAGACGTAAAAGCGGCAGGCTTCCTTCGACAACACATTTATTCCCGTCTTCAGGTACGAGTTCAGACAGAGGAACAATATCAGCCTGACTATAGCACGAGTAAGAATTCTGTGAAGGCGAGAAACGATCTACTTTGCGATGTGTCACATTGGTTGTCGTCGATAGAAGCCAGCTATTTTTCGTACTTTCATTCATGTATGTCATTTGTGTTGTCATCGTTGTCCTCGTGCATTTTTGCTCTCACGTTTATACATATTTTTTTAATGTTTTAATTTATCGTTCTTCTGTTGTTTTTGTGTCGTCTTTCTTCATACAATATTCTGTCCAGTAAATATGAATCTGTTGCCTGTGTGTTGACAACAGCTGATACTGGATTTTCTTTGTTTTGGTAATTTTTTTTTTGCTTAGTATATTATTGTGGATTTATTTAACTCGGCAAATTTACTGCTAGCAGTGGCGTACGTTCACAATACTATTCAGTATATAAATAAACCCTTTGCAGAAAACATTCAAAGATCATATGCATATTAATACTACTTTATACATGCCTAAAATATAATGTGCGAATATAGATTATTTTAAACGTATGTTTATATATACATTATATTTAAATTATCGTATTGCTATGTATACAGAAATGTGACATACTTAGAGGGACACGTGCTATTTTGTATTCAGTCATTATTAGCTGAGTAACTTTAAGAAATAAGATACTTTCACTTAAGGGCGCGATTCACCTCAGTTTCAATGTCTTTTTTATTTTTATATTTGTACCAAATATTTTTTTTCATATTTTATACATAAATTGTGATTAAATCTTCCTCTTAGGAAATTTTTGTATCTCTCATTGTTTTTGCGTAATGAGTAGTAAACGTCAAAATTTGGTCTTTACGGTTTTAAGTACGCCACTAAAACCAACTGACATACCAAACTGAAAAAATCCACACTATATAACAATGTTGTAGGCTATGATTTGACATATATAAAAACAAAAATAATATATTTTTTGTATTTCTAAAAAAATTTTTTTTTTTAATTTTTATTTTAAAATTCAGCACTCTTTATTGAATACAAAAGTTTTTTTTAATATTTGTCAAATCATATCCTACAACATTGTTATACATTGTAAATTTTGTCGGTTTGGTATGTCAATTGGTTTTAGTGGCGTACTTAAAACCGTAAAGTGCAAATGTTGACGTTTACGGCTCATTACGAAAAAAACGATGAGATGTACAAAGGTTTCCTAAGATGAAGATATAATCAAAATTTATGTCTAAAATAAGAAAAAAATATCTGGTACAAATATAAAAAAATAGATAAAGACGTTGAAAACTGAGGTGAACAGCGCAACGTCTGAGTCATAAGGACCGTAGAATGGCATATATGTTAATGTTAAGCTAGAATAAAAACGCCCGAACAGTTCTGTTACGATTGCAGTTCGATCATAGAACGTTAAATGAACTTTGAACCCATTACAAACGCACAAACTAACGACGGCCGTACCCCGCATGAGCTGGTGTGAGGGTGAAACTAACTACACACGACAGCAACAACCAATGAACTAGCAGCAGACACGACAATGCATAGCAGAGTCTACATCTCTTACCAATTCAACGCATGCGTAGAGACCCATCTACTTCACTGTGTATTTGTCCTCTAGGCTAGATTGGTTTGTGACCTTTTTATTTGTAAAATTAAACTATGCCTCTTTTCTGTGCTGAACATATAAATAAATGCTAAACGTACTATACGAAATCTCCAAGTTTTTTTAAGTCGACATAGAAAAAAGAAAGAATTCCTAGAGAATTGTTTGCATAAATTTCGCGAGCAAATATTTTACCAGCATAATTTGTTTCTCTGGAATCATTTACGACGCCATAATTTTTTACACTTATATAATATTGCATTCTGTAAGAGTTTTGCTCATTAAATAGACGAGAACTGTTTTATAAAACTACTATATTTTTAGTTATTTTTATTAGATTCCTAATCTCGTCAGACATCAATAAACCTTGTTATTCGTCAATTTATGCAACACGCCAAATAATAACGAAATTTATACGTAAAAATTATTGAGATTATTTAATATGTAGCAATGTTACGCTATTTATTGAGGACAATAAAGTTCAATAAATAAATAAAACGTATACGTAAACCTAAGACTACTGCACATTTTTCCTGACAATGATGACAATGGCGATTGGAGTCAGTCGTCTGTGTTGGTGTCAGCAGTTTTACCAGATTTTGTCAGTTTCAGAAAATGGGAAGCTAAGATGTCTGTGTCGCAATTAAATTAATGCAACATGCCTGATCAGCATTCGTGTTTCAAAAAGTAACGAGAGTTGTTTATTTACGTTATTGATCGATAATGGGTAGCGACATGCAAAATACCTGTTATTTTCTGACAACTGACTAGATTCCCAGTGACTATAGACTAGTTCGACGTCTCCCGTTAGCCGATATTGTCGTGACTTGCCACGGAGAATGCTTACACTGTAGAGTCCAATCTCTGTAAAGACGTAACACACGTAAATGGCAACACGTAAACGTTCGTGGCCAATTGAATAGCAGATTATGCTCTGTTATGTATAGGGAAGTGAAGTTTAGTCTGCTACCAATTGATAATGGGAATTTTGCATGTCTTTAATGATGGGTTGTAAATCAGAAAAATTCTCGTTTTAATTCGTTTACAAGCTAGAAATTATTGAAACAACAGTATGTTCCTGTCATTTTTTCACTGACACTTGACTTATTTTCAATATCCTGTTAGGTACTGAGACGGTAACAAATAAGTAACTAAATATAGATCCTACGATGTTGGTATCACTGTGCCAGTGAGCAGATAATGAGCAATGCTTGTGTACACAGGTATTCTTGTATTCTAGCCTACATGTCAGAGAACCCGCAAATTTTTGTAATCTCTAATAACGGGGCTGTGTAATTATATTTATGGTCCTGAGAAACGTTTATAAAGACCGTTGTACTATGCTTTAACGAGTTTTTCTCATCAGGAAAACTACATCTGTAGATTACAGTTATGATTACTAGAGTCCCGGAAATTTCGCGGATTCATCTGAGGAGAGGTATGATTTCTATGTCTTGTATATGTTGGAAACTTTTCGATTGGGTCATTGTTAACTATTAAGGACCGCTGTTTTTCGCGAAAAGAATTTTGCCCCACTTTGTTTCAGTGCCTTACATGCACGCCCACAATTTCGCTTCATGGTTATTGGCAGCGTGTCAATAATGAAGATCTGTATCTTATTTGACTGAGCCAATCACAATAACGTTCCTGCAACACCACACGTCTGCGACTTGCCGGTAGAATCCTAAGGATCGTGAGAGCAAAAATATCCAATCACTGACCACGAAGCAGAACTGCAGATGTGCACGTAAGGCACGGAAGCGAAGTGAGACAGAATTCTTTTCGAGAAAAATAGGAGTCCCTATTTATCAATTGTGACCTTGAGGACTCCAGACAAACGGCGGACATGCATACAAACGCTCATGGACTCCCGCGCTACATCGTCAAATGTTCAAATGCTCACTCACTGGAGCAGACAAAGTATAAGTAGCTGAGGTCAGAGTATACAGGACTGTGCAGTCCAGCCTTCTGATCGTAGAACCCGCGAAATATCCGGGACTCTAATGAGTACATAAAATAAGGAAGAGATACCAATGAGGCACCTGCATACACCACAACAAAGACACCACAGCCATTGGTCTACGCATTTTCACTCACTATCACCGGTTCGCTCACACTACCACTGACACGCCTACTATACAGTACTGCCTGAAGTTCATTATTGAACTGCTTTTCAAAATATGGAGGATCGAGCGAGGTGGTGCAACGATAATACTTTGGTCTCGTACTTAAGAGGACCCGGGTTCGATCCCTGGCACCAGCCATCCTGCTTTCGTTTTTCCAAGGTTTGCCGAAGTCACTCCAGGCGAATACTGGGATGGTTCCTCATCAAAGGCCATGGCCGACTCCTATCTCAGCTCCTGTTATTGTATAACGTTGTATGTAACCGTCTACAACTACCCCGTTATCGACAAGCCGTAAAGCCTAATTATCTTTCCTGGCCTCGTCATACGGAATGTCAAGTTGATACTATCTTTATAAAAGTGCTCAAACATGTGTAACATTTTTGCATTCTATCGTGTTCGTTCGAGAGTAGAAACAAATTACGTTTATTATTTTGTAAAGTTGAAATACTGATGATTATAAATGTTTTCTAAGGTAGCAATAAACACTATATATACGTACAAAGTACGTCAGTGGAATGTATTACTCTAAAATAGAAACTGTGAATAATCACAAATTCCAGTGATTTCCTACAAATTCTAATTTTTAAATCTGCTCCATCAGGTACTAGTGGAAAACTACAGATTGCATCACCGAAATAAACTTACTGATTGAATTTGAGGTTTTCTCTAACTGGAAAAGTAACGAGTTTTTTTACCTATCTACACAAAAAATGCGTGATATTAATTTAAATATTAATAATTTTTTAAATTATATCATAAAATAAAGCAATGCATGCACCTAAGTTAAAAATATACCGCAGGATTTTAACCCATGACAAACCATTTCCATAAACACTCATCAAATCTCAACAGTTACTAAAAAGCTAATGTTTATGTACTTTTTATTTTTACCTGTTTCGTGTTACCTGTGTACATTGTTTCCTCAGTTACATCGCTGTTTGGACTAAAAGTGTGAATTCTTCAAGGCAGCATAACTTTATTGTTATCAAGTGAGAAACGGAGCAAATTTTAACATTACTAAAACTTCACAATCCTCAACAGTCGTGCAACAATAATACTTATTGATATGTTGGTTTACTGTAAACATTTATGTTCATTTAGGTGTATCTTATCAAAAAACACAATTAATATTGATTAAACAGCAAGTAAAAACTAGTAGCATAGTTGCTGTGGAAATGGTGGTGACTTAGATCATGTGGCGTTGTTGATATAACATTTTGTGTCAGATTTATAATGTATTTTACAAATAGATTAGTCGAATTTGTACTCATTAATTTGTGAAATATTAATACTTATTGAATCTGTCACCCGAATCTGCAGATTTTTCACTTTTCATTATTTATCAGTCAACTTTGACGAAACCACAGATTTGCCAGTTAAAAACCTTACAACTTATTGAAACTGTGAACCTTCAGCAAATTCAAATTTAGAGTGTTAAGAATAATTTTTAATGAAGTTTAGCCCTACGTGAAATCGATATTCGTCTTCAATGTGTTAATAGAATCATAGGCAAAATAACCGGCAATATGCTGTAAAGCTTTAAATATCTTACCGGCAATGTGAGTTGAGATAATTTCAGATTTAAAAACCTTTGATATAATAAACTGTATGTTTTTGTTGTATATAATGTCATTGCTAGCGAATGTTGTTAAATCGCAGAAATTCCACAGTAACAAAAAATTAATAGGTATAAGACAATGAACAACAAGAATATGAAAGTTAGTGAGCGAGAGATTTTGGTCAGCGCGTAACAATGAGGTCTTAAGCGCTGGTGAGGGATTACATGAGGTGAGTATGGAGCGGCGCCAAAATGAAAGGCGGGGGAAACGGGAGATCCCCGAGAAAACCCGCCGACCAACGGCATAGTCCGGCACGATTCCCACATGCGAAAATCCGGGGACCGATCCCGCCGGGAATCAAACCCGGATCGTCTTGGTGGGAGGCGAATGGTCTGACCACTCCGCCACCGCGGCCCCGTATGTATATAAAAGGACCAAGTCAAGGAAACAAGAAATAGCAACATTTGCTAACAATATCGTATATCAAACAAAACCACTCAGTTGGTCATACACCTCCACTGAAAAGATCACTTCTGTCATGGTTGGTGAAAGAGAGGTTGCAAATAATTTCGATTCTCGAGTAGATGGAGAAGGAAAGAAGTGTAACGTTCGGAATTGATGTAGTGTATTTCCTCTCTTATTCCGGTCTCTCAGGCTCGCTGCTAATGAACGTAAGCACGTATGCAGGAAGATAACAACTCGACACGCAACCTGAACATTACTACATGCGATACAATATGTCAAGCTACGTCTGTGATCGAACAAATCGCTGTACACAAAAGTATGAATTAACCACGAAAATAAAGCTGTATTACTATCATTAAAAACCCTTTCTCTGCCGCAGCACAAATTTTGCTACCGCAAAGAAAATTTTTGTTTAAATTATAACCTTTGCTAAGTAGATAGCCTGCAAAGTATATCTTTGTTTACATTATACAGTAATGATAAGCAAGACTGTGTATTTTCTACAAGGTCGTTTAAATGGGATAATTTTACTCTAATTGCAAGAATTTTTTTTTCTTAAAGTAAACATTTTTGAAATTAATTATTGAGTAAGACCACAAATAAAGTTTTAAATCATACTCACATAAAATAAATACCACTTAAATTCGTGTAGAAAAAAGAAAATGATTAAACTGTTGCATGTTAGTTGAGTGGCCTGAGCATAGAGGCGACACTGCATTAGGTACGCCAGTCAGTGACAGCCTTAACGCTCCAACGACTTTGTCACTCACACACACACACATAAACGTGACTTGCACAGGGAGGCTTTTGTACCGTGTGTAATTTTCCGCGTCTCAGGCGCGGAGAAAGGAGAACAACAAGGGTGTTCGTAACACGCTTGACGAGAGCCGCATCGCCTGTATGCGTAACTCGCTTAACTAGAGTGCTGTGTTTCCGCAGCAGTCTTCCCTCTATGGGGCGTAAGGCTCGCCGACAGTCGCCATGTTGAATTATTTTATTTTTCGCTCCAACAAAATTCTGAGAAGGAGAATGTGAAATTTTCTATTATAATATCAATTCTATTTACTTTACGCTACAGTAAAAGCATCGCAGTTGAGCTTTTATTTATATATTTAAACCGCAATCAGTACGTTTTTTATATTCTTAATTTTCTCGACTGATTGCGGCTAAATATACCTTAATAGTTCAACTGTGGGGCCTTTACTGTAGCGCAAGATAAATATAATTGATATTATAATAGCAAATTTCACATTTTCTTTTCTGAATTTCATAAGAACGAAAAACAAAATAATTCAATATGGCAACTGATGCCGAGGCTTAAAGCTGTAATCCGTGCAGTTTACATGTGTATATTTTGTAGTAAGGCCAACGCATACTGTAATTTGGAGCTTTGGCAATACTGGTGGTCTTTTTGAAGTTACAACAGTATAATAATGCCGATTTATTCGTTCTGAGTAGCAGCAACGTAAATATTATAGTCATAATCCTGTATTTTTAAAATTTGTAAATGTATATAGTTGCAAGTGTTTGAGTTTGTCTTTGATAATCGCAATGGAATTGCGATTCAGCGATTTCAGAAGCAAAAATAAATCGGCGTGATACGCGCATTACGTGTTTTATTATTTTTTTAGTTTGCTTTTCTTTAAATTTCGGCTCTACAGAGTTTCTTTGACTTTAAGGTCCCTCCCCTATACTTTCATCTACATTGCTGAAGTTTCCTAGAGATGGTGAAATTTCGCGAATTCAGTTACCTGTAGACTAGAATCCATTATATTATGCATACTCAAGCCCCGACTATTTGTCCACTAGCTGCTACTCATTGTAACAGCAGACAATGAACGAATAGACGGGGCTGGAATATGCGTAGGATATTTGATTATAACACGCAGGTAATCGAATTCGCGAAATTTCACCATCTACAGTAATAACTTTTATTCTGATATTCATCATGAAGTCCCTTTCTCAGGTTTGAAAATATTTTCTCATAATGCGGAAAATGTTGACTACTTGTCGAATGAACTTCATTATAACATGGACATTGCACAGAATATTTAGGAATACAGAAGTGAAATAGCTGGTAGAACTGCGAACGCAGTCACTCACGCTGCACTGTAAAATTTTTTGGTACTTTTACAAAGAAATTCCTTGTAAAACTACAATTGTTAGCCTTGTAATAAAATACAAAGTATGTGTTTGTAAAATTACAAGGACTAACCTTGTGTACTTTCAGTAAGGAAAAAAATAAATTTAAATGTTCATTGTATTTCATGAATAACACTGAACTTACTTATAAAATATTTTTTAAATAAAGGATGTATAACATGAAATTATTTAGAAAAAAATATATATTGGGAGGGGGGGCGTTGCTAAGTTTCGAACCACTCTCCTCGCTCTTTGAACCTATGCATCTTAACCCTAGACCACTGTGACTTCTGTGCTTTTAAGGCCTTATTTATTTGTATACGTTCAATGCACAGTTCAGTTATAATTCTTTCTTTTAAAGCACGCAATTAATATAAACATTCACTTTATTCCAGAAAAATACCTTTCAGAGGTTGTGATCTTTGCAAAAGTAATTTTCGGCGAACTTAAGATTTTTTGTAGGTTACCAATTTTTTCTAAGTTTTTTTGCAATCAAAATCTTTTTGACGTTATAAACTAATAATTTTACAAGGAAAATTTTTCAACATTTCCTACAGTTTGTATAACTACGAAGATGTGCCTTTTTATATTTTACAAAAAAATTACAGTGCAGGGACTGTTGGTGTAGGTACAAAGAATTCCTTTGTAGTATTACAAATATTACCTTTGTAAATTCATGAACTAATGATTTCACAAAGAAAATCTTTGTAATTTTAGAAGGATTTTTAAAAGTTCAAATAAAATCCTTGTAAATTTTACAAATATTTTTAGACTAGGAACATGGCTTCCCTGGCCAGCAGCATGGCGTTAACATGTACGGCCAATCAGCGTAAGGGGTATATCCTGCTAGCCGGCAGCCAGGAACATACAGGAGCCAAACATGCACGGGGCTGGTGTAAAACAACATCGGGCAGCCAATAAGCGGCGAAGTTCACCCGTGACAAATAAGCTGCCATGTCATTTCACGTCTGTATTACTATTTATTCTGTGCTCATGTGAGGCGGGCCATTTTTATTATTGGCGCATCCCCATCTGACTGGGCCAATGAGAACTCTGATGCACCACTACTGAATGTTTGTGATTGGCCTTAAAACAACTTAATAATCACCCTTCAATCATGCAAGTTGCAGGCCCTCTCACTGTTGCACAATACATGGTGGCACGATTTGCTATTATTTCAATATACGGATAGTCGTGTTTATTTTAGCCGTCAAAATAACTGTTAATTGTATTTGTTTCCAAAACAGTTTAGGACTGCTTGGTTCTTGAATGATACTGGTGAACTTTTAGAGGCAGATAAATATTTATCACTCTTACCCAGAGACATAATCGAAGAAATTCTGCTGCAGTACATGAAATATGGAACACACGAAAGCAGCATTGTCACAAAATATCATTGTATAAATGGTAGGTAACAAAAATATAGTGTTACAGTTGATGTTGATTAATAGTATATTTTATTCTTAGGTTATTTGGGGTATATTTACAAATTATGGGTCAAAAATTATATTTATTTGCCGTAGGTGAAAAGGAAAAAAAAAAACAGCAAATACTGCGTTGCAAATATTTTCATTGCTATAAAAACAACGTTTTACAGTAAACTTTTCTACATTGTACTATAGTCGCCTAGTTTCTTTGTTTTATCCTGTAAGCACATTGACCTGACGATATATCTCGAGAAGGAACGTAGTTCATTTAGATCGCGCTCACGACAAAGTTAGGGTTTACCACAGCGCGCGTTGTAATACTTGGATGGCGTATTGCATAAACCAGCTATGCGCCAATCGATAGTTTTAAGTAATACAGGCGAAAACGTTTTCAGTTTTGAAACCGTCTTAAAAGGTATTTCGGTTCTGTAGCGTGTTCCGAATATTTCCATTATAAGACTAAAATATTCCAACTTCTCGTAAGAATTGTTCGAAGTTGAGAACCTTTAAACACGTTTTTATTTACAACTTATAATTGGCTCATAGCTGGTTTATGTATAACACCGTCCATTTGACCTCGGATGTCCCTACATACACTGCGCTTGTGTGAGGCACAAAATCCACGTAGCGCTAAGGGTGCCGCCGACCGGCAAACGCAATGCAGAATCGCCTCTACTCGTAAGACGCTCTACTAGTGTGCAGGACATTTATATTTTTATTTTTCCTGTGTGACATTAAGCGGTGCGTGGAAAGTATGGTTTAGTAAACACGGAGTTTTGTATCTTTCTTCTTTTGTAACGGGGTCTTATCTTGCCCATATGGCAGCCTGAGATGGCCGTTTTTATCTACTTTGAGGGGCTCTTAATTATGTTAATAACGAGCTCAATATGTTTCTAGCGTACATTGCAACGTAGTTTGAAGTGTGCATTCTTTTCGTAGACATACAAATGTAATGAACGAAGTAGTTTTGTTCGCTGCAACATATTCCAAGCGCATGTGAGGATACACTTCATGATAAATCCTCGCGTAGCTATGAACTGTTACTTATTGTGAAAGCGGACATTTGTTTCAGAATCTGCTAGTTACAGGATAGGTAAAAATTAGTTTGGAAGTCAGAAATAACCAATAAGGGCTACGCTACACAGTAAAACAAAAAATTGTACATTTCAAAGTAAATCTTGTAACTAATATCAGAACATTATTAGTCAGGTAATAAAAGTGATATGTCAGCAACCTTTTTAAGTGGTTAAAAATATTGGGAACACGTACTTTTACGAAAGAATTTTTTTGGAAACTGGTTTCCAAAAAATATTTTTGTAACACTACATGCAATTGTTGTAAAGTTGACCGGATATTAACTGTAAATATACAAAATTTGTGTGCGTAATTACAGAAGTGTTTGTAAATATACAAATAAATCTGTAAATTACAATTTATTTTATAAATTTTACATAACTTTTTTGTAGTGTTACAAAAAAAATTTTGGATACGTGTTTCCAAAAAAATCTTTTTGTAAAAGTACAATATTTTTTTACTGTGCAGTGACATTGGTTAGTCGGCTAGTTTGATGTATCGTAGAGATGATGGTTTAATGCAGGAAAACTTGACTGTTTGCTGGGTTTGAACGCAGGTTCAGCTTACTAGAAGATTACTGGCTTCTCCTGCACGTGAAGGCTCTTTCCCTATTTGACTGAGCCAATAAAATTCCCGCTACTGTAATATGTGATGCGGCAATACCTGTTGTTGTTTTGCAGACAGCTACGTTATGTCAGACGTATAACACCCAATTATATATGTAGCAAGAAACTACAGTGTTTTCAAGAGTATGTTGGCACAAAATATTTTCGCGATATACCATCATCTCTAATTACAGTACTTGCCCACTCAGAGCTGGGTTAGTAAATGACATGCTGGACGAGGTGGGTATAGAGCGGCTGTCGTGGCCAGCTAGCTCCCCAGACTTTACTCAATCACATCTGAAATGTATTATCACTGATAATCTCATTGAGGCCATGCTACGCAGGTGGGCCGTTTTAAACTTTTACAAATACAATCCTTGGACATTTTTGTATAACAGCGAGACGATTGTTATTGTAAAAATATAAGGGAAATTATTGTAAAATTACGAGGTTTAGTCTTTAATTTTACTTCCTATTGAAAAAAATGTATTTTCAATTCATTTTTATGCTGATCGTGAAAATGAATTTATTTGGAAAATAACACTAAAATAATTTTTGCGTGCTATTATTTTCAGTAAAACCGCTGAACCATCACAACTTTCATACCAGTTACACGTTCCTATTATCACATGAGCAGCTGTTCAACTTACTGCATCCTGCAGTACGTCAAATGTATACACAGCCATTTTATTATAGCAAAATGTTCACCAGATACTATAAATTGTATATAACGTCTCATTTACGACGAACCTGTGATTTTGGTTGGCTGTAATGTTATAAATTTACAAATAAATAACTTTCCAAGGAATAACTTTAGACATTTACAAAGGCATGTAGAAAAGGGAACGAAATTACTTGTAGTTATTACAAATATTTTAGAGTGTATAGGATTGTCTATTCAGGGAGACCATACACCATACAAGAAGACAAAAGCTGCAGTGTTTGTTTATTATGATGACTGAAGACATATCCCTAGAGATGATGGTATATCGCGAAAATGTTTTGTGCCAACATAGCCTTGAAAACACTGACACAACGTAGCTGTCTATAGACCAATAACGTGCATCATATATTAAAATAGCGGTGTTCTTATTGGCTTAGTCAAATAGGGCAGTAGCTTCGCGTACAAGGAAAAGCCAGTAATCTTTTGATAAGCTGAACGTACGTTGAAGCCTAGCAAATAGTCAAGTTTTCCCGCGATAAACCATCATCTCTACATATCCCTAATAAGCCTATCCTTGTGTATCTGACATCAATATCTCCTCAAATCGCACTTCTTTATGTGCGATCGCATTCATTGTTATTACCTATTTCGATTTTGAACATTGTGTGGTTTCAATATGTTTACCTATTTCAAGAACAGACACACTTACAGTTTAGGTGTGTGTGTGTGTAGATATGTGTATGTATATATATATATATATATATATATATATATATATATATATATATATATATATATATAATATATATAATATATATATAAACATATATATATGTATATACACGTACCTCGGAGGCATCATACACTATGTCACAAGTATCATATTTTTCAGAAGAGCGATTTGAGGAGTGCGATTCACTAGAATTCATCTATTTAAAACCCAAAAATGTGTTTTTTTTTCACAACACAGACTTTGTGTTGTATATTACTAGAAAGTTACAAAGTGCTTAAGACTGTGGTTATGCTTGAGTTAGAAAGTGTATTATATATATATATATATTTATTTATTTATTTATGTATGGCAGCCGTTACACAAACATGGTTCAGTCTCCTCAAAACGTCACCGCATAATTTACTGTGGGAATAATAATGCTACAAAATGACTGCACGCCAATAATGTGTTCAGTGTATGAAGGCGGTATTGTTCATTACGCCCATATCAGCGACACAAAATAGCTTAATTTTTTAGTTCCTCATGTGGGTAGAGGACTTCATTAAGCGGAGGGTGTTCAACGTTTCTGCAGTTTTACACCCGGTAACATCGACTGTAATTAGAATGATTTATAACTTGTCCGATTCAGACATTTTCAGTCGAAGTAGAGTTAAACGGATTCCAAACTTTTTCTCAATCTGAATGTTTAGAAGTTAATTTAATACGACTTCTCTTCTATGACGCTCTGCTATTGGACGATTCGATGAACGCAAGGAACAAACATGGCCAAGTATTTACTCGACAGTTTATACTCGTAAATTTGAATCAAGTTTAATTTTTAACGATTCGTATTCGTTATGCAAACATAGGAAAGTTTCAGTAAGTTTGAATCTAAAGAATGAATCTATACGGATTTTTAAATTTGATTGAATTTTATTTTTTTAAAGATTCGTATTCGTTATGCAAGCGTAGAACAGTTTCAGTAAGTTAAAAAGGGTTAATTAATATTGCGTGTTTTATGATCTATGTTGTTTAAGGTTGGAAACGGTTTGATTGTTTCAGTTTAGTTGTAATCCTTCTACCCATGTTCAGTTTTAAAACATCGTATGTATAATTTAAAGAGCTTTAAGTCCTGCTGAGTAACTTCAGCCTTAGACTTATGTCACTGAAGACGAAACCGTCATCGACTGTAGTAGAAGACACATCCGGATTCACCGTACCGAGACGCCGGAGTCTCCCTTCTTAATCTGAGCTGGCACCCGGCCTAATTCGTTAGTTGAGGCTGCCATTTGAACACATCTGCTGCAGGGAATTTATAAAGAATCGAGTTGGCACTCCCAGGTTGAACCTAGTATGCGGGCCAGTTTTATATTCACTAAGGACTATGTGTTGCCAACTACGCAGCATGGAATCCGACTTGGATTTGCTTCTTGATTTAATATAATTCTGTGAGCCGCCAGGATTGAATGTCGGGAAACACTGCATCTACAGGCATTTATAAAAAGCGACACACTTAACTCTCAAAGATTTCTAATCACTAGATGCACGATTTTCTTGCGTATTCATTCTAAGTCAGGTTTATCGTCTAATATCACTGTCACGTCTGCGATTGGACGACAGCTGTTTAAACGACTGTAAGTCAGTATTATATAAGAAAATAATTGTTAACGTTATCATGTGATATCTGGTTGTACTGTTAGAAGCTAATAGATAGAGACATGCAAAATTCGCGTTATCATTTGGTAACAGACTCAACTTCACATGCCTATATGTAACACAGCATAATCTGCGATTCAATTAGTCACGAACTATTATGTGTTGTCGTTTACGTGTTTCGTCTTTACAGAGATTGGCTTCTCTCCCGTGTAAGCATTGTGTGGTTTTCCCGCTACAATATATTTCCTCGAGAAGATGTCTAGCTACATATAAGCTTCTTGCTAATAAAGACGACGAGGCAAGTGGTGCGAGTCTTAGAATTGTCCTTAGAACCTGCGATGTTTCAGGACCTGATCGCCCTTACTGTAGTATAATACTGCGCTAATTATATCTGCAACACTAAACTACTACACGTGTCGAAAGTCAGTTGTTTAAATTACAGATGCCAAGATATGCTACTCGTTTTTACCTTGCGAGCGTGTGTAGATATATACGCTGAAAACATCAACTGATTTCCACATTCTTTTCGCAGCCAATATGAATAAAATACTCAGTGGCAATCTTAGACAATAGCATTAGCCAACTTTATGAGTAAATATGTATCCAGAATTACTAATTCGTTACGCGTGATCTCTTGCACCGCAGTTAAATGCGTGAGGTCCAGGCGTCAGAGACTGTGCCTCAGAAGTTCGTATAACGGGAAACAACATGGTTTTAAACGTTGGCTAAAACTATTGTCTAGGATTGCTATTGTTTAAGTTTCGCAAATAGGCTTCAAGAAACCTACAGTTATAAATTAATGCTTTTATCGTTGAATTATGTACCGCACGCCTTCTTAAGGAGACAGATTGCAGAAGTCATAAAATGGCATTTATGACATTTTCACTAAGTTGTACTTCAAATGACTGAAGTTTAAACGTGGCGCCTATGATAATAGTTTTTTTTTCACAAAACATTTAATCAGTATTTCCAGAACAGTTACTTACATAGATACTAGCATATAAGCAAACTCATATTTTACTAATGAAGTCTTGCTAGCTACCGTGCGCTTAAAAAGCGTTGCAGCATGATTGTTAATACTTTTTACTAAACTATTTCACACGTGACTGTTATATCAACGTACAAAATTAGAACAAACTCCATGCTTATTAAAACACTATTTTGAAGTCCTCTAACATAACTTAAATTGTCTTTTAAAGCTGCCATACTTCAAAATGTACTGACTTGATGTATGTGAAATTCAGATAGAAACGTGCATTGATCCTTGCTAAAGAATTTTCCCAATACAATTATATGACATCAACTTAAGGAGCGTCCCTACATGGCAGAAACCTGAGCATCGGCTGACGAACGTACTCTTGCAGTGACAGCTGGTCGTGATCTTGTTTAAGGGTGATCACGTGGATAAATTCATGTCTTTATATTTTCACAGCACAGTGTTCGTTTTATATAAGTTACTTGTAACTACAATTCCTCCTTGTAATACTTTTTCAGCTCTCACTGTCTTCCCACAGCGGCATGTCAAAGTCAGAATTTACAAGTTAGTGGAACATATGGATAACAAAAACCAAGTGACTTACTCAAATGTAATAATTTGCCCTGACACCAGATCTTAAATACTATATGCTAAAAGACTTAAAATTGTACAAAGAATTTCCTTTGTACTTTTTTGATAAAATCAGAAAACGATGGATTTTTATGTAACTTAAGGCAATTTTTTAAATAAGACAAAATGACTTTGTTGTTTGTTGTAAAATCTTTGAGCATATTGCTCATTGTATCTAATTTCAGTGTAAATTATCTTGTTAAGGCAAGTCTTTTTTTTTTTTTTTTTGTTATTCCTATGTTTCCGCAACTTGCAAAATTAGACTTTGACATGCTACTATGGGAAAACTATGAGAGCAAAATCATTACAAGGGGGAAATGTAATCACAAGTAACGTCTGTAAAATGGACACTATGTCGTGCAAATACAAAATTATTAATTTATACCACGTGAACGCTCTTAAGACAGCACACTAAGGGTAGAAAAAAAAGTGGAGACATTGGCTGGGGAGGAGCATCTGTGAGTATATAAGAGAGAAAGGGACAGGAAATATGAAAACACGCTTATATTTTAGTCGGTTTCCTCAGAAACATATTAGTTACTAAATTATTTTAACACAGATATGTATTCACAAACTACGCATCTTGATTACTAAAGTTTAATCATTTGTTTAGTATAAGAATGTGTTATAAATTAAGGGCGCTATATTACAATATTTCACAGAAATCCTAAATTTTTAAATAATCGTACTGATATTGCAGTACTAAAACTTCCACCCTAGTAACAAAGATACGACTTTTGTCTTCGCTTCAACGGAGTTGGTATGTTATTATTTAAGAAACTGTAATAAACAAATCATCCTGAAATGGCGCTTATTTATTAAATAGGGACGCACCTTAAAGTCTCGCAATTAAAATGGATCGGCGGACATTTTGCACGCTAGTATAGCAATTTGCTCGTTGTGGCAATGCGGCTTTTTATACGCTGTTCAGTGTCACCCTTATAGCTTTGTCACTCCTGAAGCTCTAACGCGCCTGTAGATGGCACCCTTAAATGTTTGAATGCCTAGAATTATTTCCATATTTTATTTACTTTATTTTGTTTTATTATTGTTTTGATTTGTTACAGCACATCAAATTAAACGCAGTAAAAATGTTTAATAATAAAAAAAAATTTTTACACAACGTTTAAGCACATTAATGATCATTTTGACGTGAAATATTGTACAGTATTAATTTTATTTAACTAGTTAATCAAAAGTTTCTTGAAGTCGTAGCAAATATAGGAGGATATTTATCTGGAATAAGACAGTTTGATCGCCTTCAATAAGTGTTTTATGTTTGAATACTTTAATATTGCTCTGTACTAAAAATCATACAAAAATATATGCAAGCTCTTTAATGAATTTCCATGAAAATACTTTTCGTGTATTAGTGATTTTATTATTATTTGTGACATGCAGATCAACTTCTTAATGTAGCGCATTTTTTATTGGTTTCGTTAATTACTAACCTCTTAAATTAACATAACCATCGTAATTAATTTTTAAAATATATTGTCATTCTTTACACTATACGTGTATGTCCATGGGTATTTGTGGATATATACTGAATACATAGGAAGTAGTTTTGGGCCACTTAAGCGCCGCGCAATCAAAATGCTTCGACGGTAAGATTGAGCACTAGAGCACTGGAGCACTAGAGCGCTATGTCTTTACAGCTTGCATCTGATGTGCGTGGCAATGACGCTCTAATAAACAATCTGTAGAGTCACAGATTTTTTGTGAAAATAAATAAGCTTCAACTTGTTGCAATGCCCTATGTGAACACGTGAAGCTCTGCTGCAGGGCCAGTGATAGGACGCTTGTAACTCACAGCAGCTTTGTGTTCTGCTCGCAAACCTCAGACGTGTGGTGTCGCAGTAACATTCTTCTGGTGCACGTAACACAATGAACCAAATTGGTGCAAAATATAACGTCTGTGTCTCCAATCATTTGCATCTGAGCCTGGAACGTGCAAAACAGCTTCAGGTAAGCGGCCTTCCCCAGATGAGTTTGTACCACGCGTAATTTTCTATTTCTGCGTGGCGGAGACAGGGTCAGACTGACATCATCGACGATAACCTCATTTCTTTGTGGGCTCTCAAGTTTCAGTTTTACTCTGCAGCGTCTGCAGTTTGAGGGGAAAATATTTTATTACGTTACTGCGTAGCTTCGAACAAAGTATTTACGTTTTTTTGGAAAGAAAGATTGAGAGATAAAGTATTACTAATTCAAATACATTCCTACACAATGGCATAATTATACAGTCTTCACTTGATTTTAATAGTAACGAAAAATAAGAACACTGCAAATGTTTCATACACGAAGCTATTTAAATTTTTTACTGATGATAACTGCAGAGGAGTAAATTCGTAAGTATGCGACCGAAACTTTTTCCATTCTTTTATGTTAAAATGTCGACACACTGAAGAGAACTTATGATTAAACTGTACTGTACAAAATATTTGTGCATCGTCCATTCTTAAGGACCCTGCCTGGCTAGGTCATAGTCAGTAGCCACGAAAGGAAAACGCGAAATAGGTGTTTAAATAAATTAAATCGAAAATACTCTGTTTAAACGATAACTCTTAGGGTGCGGTCTACCGCAATTTTCATCACCATTTTTTATTTTTTATTTGTACTAGATATATTATTTTCTTATTTTAGACATAAAATTTGACTAAATTTGACTCTTGTGAAATTTTTTTATCTCTCATAGTTTTCGCATAATTCCTTGTTAAAGTCATATTTTGCATGTTTCCGTTTTAACGACTACACTAAAACCAACTGATATACCAAACTAAAAAAATCACAGCGGATGAAGACATTGCAGGCTACAATGTCATAGTCATAAAAACAAAGAATAAAAATTATTTGTATTAAAAAAGCTGAAACTGAAAATAACAATTTAAAAAATTCAATATTTTTTTAAAAAATACAAATAAATTACATTCTTCATTTTTATGAACATGACATTGTTGCATGCAATGTCTTTATCCACTGTGATTTTTTTCAGTTTGGTATATCAGTTGGTTTTAGTGTAGTCGTTAAAACGGAAACATGCAAAATATGATTTTAAGAAGCCATTACGCGAAAACTATGAGAGATAAAACATTTTCATAAGAGCCAAATTTAGTCACATTTTGTGTCTGAAATTAGGAAAAAAAATCTGGTACAAATAAAAAAATATGGTGATGAAAATTGTGGTACACCGCACCCTTAAATAAAAATTGTATTCTACGTACAATTTCTGGAAGAATAGTCATACATAAACATTTATGAGATTTTGTTTAACATTTTAGATAGTGGGGAAGCTGAAGGTTTGTGAACAGGCTGGTGTTCAACCTGCCTTCCTGTGGACGCCTGGTCATGCGGGCATTGTTGGTAATGAGGCAGCAGATGTAGATGAAGAGAAGCATGCAGCCTTCCACTCTGTGACCCTCGTGTCCCAGTGTGTGATGTACTGCATGTAGCACGAGTATATGTTTGGAGCTCTTGCAGAGGGAATGGCACTCGCGTCCTCTGACCAACAAACTCAGAGCCATAAATGACTCGACTTCCAATAAGCGACGCGTCACTCTGGCCCGCGAAGAAGATGTCCTAGTCACACGCCTCCGAATAGGACACACCAACCTTACGCGCAGGCATTTGCTATGTGGTGAACCCCCATTGTGTTTTGATGTCTATGACACTCTTCTGACTGTCCTTCACATCCTGTTGGAGTGCAACAGATATGACCAGGCCAGCAACGTACTAACATTTTTACGTGCGACGGGCATTTTTACCATGTTTTGATTTGTTCTGTTTCTGTGTTGTTATCTGTTTGATTCCTCTGTTGTTATTCTTATGTGCGCATGCATGTGTAGCTTTTGTTTTAATGTGTTAAACAAATAATGTTCGCAGAAACGCCAACAAACTTGGGCAGGTGATTCCTTGTGAAAAATAAAGTAGAAAATATAGAAGACATTTTGTACGTAACAACAATATTATGAGAGTAATTCGTCTTTGAAAATAAAATCTAAAAACTTTGATTTTCCCACAAACCGAATTCTAATCGACGTAAACTGACAACACTTAAGATATAACTTCATGACGATACGGTCGACAAACCAACGGTAAACGCCAGTTGATACATTCAACCCTTACGAAAATAAAAGGGGTGGCCACATTTAAATTGCTGGCAACTGATTTAACGTAAGGATAATCCAACGTTTAAAAGTAAATTATTGGATAACGTGAAGTTAGTAATAAAATAAGGTCTTCTTGTAGCAACTGTTTTCGTGCAAAACGCACGTAATGTTTTGGCGTATTGACACAGAGCCTAGTGTGTAGGCAACACTGCGTACACGAGGGCCTGGTATATTCCGCAGTGCCGCACAAATGACGACGGACATTCACTGTAAGTATCACTACCGTAGTTTAAATAGTTCACATAACCGTAACCATCACTTTATTCCTGGCTGAATTTGTGTTTGTGTTTTGAAAAAAAAAAAAAAATGTTAAACGTGCAAGTCGGTACAATGCACGAAGTTAGACATTTGAACAGTTTGTGTAAGTTTGGCACTACTGAAAAATGTAAGGGAGTCGATCTTGTTTTCAGGCACTGTCACACATTGCCGATACCAATACTGATACTGTCTTGAGAAGGAAAAAAATCTTAATTTTTAAAACATTTTGCTAAAGAAAATTCCAATGTTATTAATTTTTATTGTTTTAGTCCTGCTTACAATTAAGATAAATAAAAATCTACGAAACACAAACTAGTAAGTGGCTCAAACATATGCGGGCGTGTGATGAAGGATTTTGTTTACTTCTTGACTTACGTTATGCAATTTTGGTTTAAAATTAACGTCAGGAATAGACAAACTAACAGGCATGTAAAGTACTCGTGACTGTGACATTGCTAGGCGTGTTTATATATGTCAGAAAGTTGTGTTGAAAGTTGTGCAACATGCATAAAGAGAAGGACAACTTTGGAATTTTATGCTCTTCCACTTCAAAGGAAGCGGGCGGTTTGGATTTATCGGTACCGGAACAGCCCTGCTTTAAACTTGTAGTCAAATGTCTGGTACCAAAAACTTCTAACATTACAATACCATATCAGTTACGTGATTGAATGTCAGTAGTGATACATAGACACCTTTTCCTTGCCTTCCCTATCCCTCAACCCTAGTTTTGTGTCTGTCAGTTCTGTACTGCAGATTTCTTAACTGTCAGTTAGCACTCAAACAATGCCACATCAGTGTCACATAAGTCACTGCGTTATTTTACACACTATGAACGGTTTATCGCAGTAAACACTTTTGTTATATAATATGAACACTCGTTAACTATTCAGTGATATTTAAGGCTAAAACTCTACATTAAACCGCTTTATTTTAATTGTGTGTGTGTTAAATACTGTAAGAGTGAACGGCACATGTTGACAAACAACACGTTATAACCTAAATCGTAATACATATCCGAGAAGAGACTACCCCAACCCATCTCTATTATTGTATATTACCATTTGTGCTGACACTGTCACGCAAATGCTTTGTGCAACGTTGGAGCTTTATCGAGCAGTGTAATGGACATAATAAAATACTAATATTGTGTCATCGCACACTTATTATTTATTAAAAAAACATAAATTCAGCTATGAATAGTGTTGGTTACGGTTATGTGAGCTATTTTAACTACGTTACGTGATATTTACAGTTAATCTCCACCATCACCTGTGCGGCGCTGCGGAATAAACCAGACACTCGTGTACGCAGTGTTGCCTACACA
This sequence comes from Medauroidea extradentata, assembly GCA_003012365.1. Taxonomy (NCBI): domain Eukaryota; kingdom Metazoa; phylum Arthropoda; class Insecta; order Phasmatodea; family Phasmatidae; genus Medauroidea; species Medauroidea extradentata. Next base: position 45,591 of record PNEQ01125161.1, read on the forward strand.
CTAGGCTCTGTCACCACGCCAAAACTTCACGTGCATTTTGCACGAAAACTATGAGTCCTAGACAGTCGCTACAAGAGGACCTTTTTTATTACTAAGTTCACATTAGCCAATAATTCACTTTTAAATGTTGGATCATCATTACGTTAAAAAGTTGAAAAGAATTTAAGGATGGCCTCCCCTTTCATTTTCGTAAGGGTTGAATATATCAACTAGCGTTTACTGTTTCCTTGTTGACTGTATTATCATGAAGTGATAACTTGAGTTTCGTCAGTTTACGTCGATTAGTATTCGGTTTGTGGGGAAATCAAAGTTTTAAAATTAGATTTTCAAAGGCAAATTACTCCCTTAATATTAAGGTTAGGTTCGAAATGTTGTATGAATTTTTCGCTTTATTTTTCGTAAGGAATCACGTGCCGGTGTTTGTCGGTGTTTTTGTGAACATCCTGTGTGTGTATATATTTATGTATGTATATATACAAAGAGAGAGAGAGAGAGAGAGAGAGAGAATTGTGTTTGACTACTGTGGAGTACTTCTTTTTTCTTTGTTTTTCTGATCTTTCCTTCCTATGGAAAGTTTAGATTTTTTTGTTATAAGCAATTGTTGGGCACTGGTGACCCAACTGTCGAGCACCCCACAGTACCAAATATTCATTTATTAATTTTATATCTGAATCCTTAATTTTAAAAGGTGTTACTATAATTAAATTTTTATTTAATTAAAAAATTAAAAAATTAAGCGTTATTTTTGTTGAAGTACAGTACTTACAAATAACTTTTATAAGTGTATTTTTTTGTAGAAAGGAAGAGTGAACTCTATAATTAATTTGATGAATTTTATCCACAGTAATTTATGACTTCCTAGACAGTGGGTTCTGAGTTGACATAACACACATACCTGTCAGTTTACTAAGACAGCAAAAAAAAAAAAAACTGCACAGACAACAAGTAATGAAGCGCGTTATAGAATATGTTATTTTGTTACTTTATATTAACCGTCAGTATTCTCTAAGTAACTTAGTTATGTGAAGATATTAGGTTACCTATTTACTATTGTATGGTCATGGACTACATTTACATGAAACAATCACAATGCCCTATAAATAAATGTAATTTTAACAACATCCTACTACAAAATGGCCATATCAAAATTTATCGTGTCCTTGTACAATTTTTTGTTCGTATGGTGTTTGTTCGATCTTATAAAATAAAACAAAACCTATTTCAGCTAATTCAGTTCATTCGTATAAGAATTAAATGCAAACCAGGTGATTATATTATATAAATTAACATTAACATTGTACTTAAAACAATGCAAATATTAGGAGACAGAAATAGAATTTCTTAATTAGGAGGAAATGCATATAAATGAAAAAGTAACATCAGAACATTAAAATGTAGTTTCTTCATTCTTCTCTAAACTGGTTAAATGTATTAAATATGAAATTTAAGATAATGTTTAAATTGTTTTAAATTTCATAGCAAGGTTTGAAGGCCGTTACAAAGTATTTTTTTTTTAACTAAGACACCATGATATTGCATAATTTTCGCAGTAATTAAAACTATTAAAATACAGAATTAAGACTCTGTATAACAACTGGTCAACTGTCGCAAATTAGATCGCTCCAGATGAACGAAAATTCGTTCCGCATAATTGCAGTAAACAACGTAAACAATACAACAAAATGTTGATTCTATAACCTTTAAAATACATAACTGCATACGATGTGAGAAATACATAACTGCATTACTATGTACGATGTGAGAAATACATAACTGCATTACTATGTACGATGTAAGAAATACATAACTGCATTACTATGTACGATGTGAGAAATCAGTTATTGCTGAAGTCTGAGGTTTTTATGCAAACTATTGTGTATACAAAATTCACACTTATTTACTAACGTGCAAAGTGTTTCACCACTGAAATATTTTAACTGAATGCTGTGTACTATTTTCCGAACAAATTTAAATAACAACAAACTTACTCTTAAATACCTTATATTTGTACTCTGCGAAATGTTTATTGAAATTATGTGGCCTGGATATGTCAAATATGGATTTAAAAATACACTACACTCTAATTCAGGCAATATTTAACAGTTTTTTTCGGATACCTAAACGAGATTAAGAAAATACCACCGCATGGTAATTGTGTGTGACAAATTACTCATGGCTTTCATAATACATTGTCAGGAAAGTGCAAATTAGCTGAAAACGAAAGCGTACATTGTGGCGTGTGTAATTAACTTAACCAAATAAATATTATTTCATGAAATATTTTACCTCTCATACAATATATTAAAGTAAACCAATAATAAATGAACGCTAACATTTTAACATACTCAAGTAACCACAACAGATTTTTCCAAAAATGTTTAAGGGTTATGTTATTAATATTTAAAAAATACTGTTCTCTTGTTATGTAAAAATACTTTTGTAGACGTATTACTGGCAACATTGTTGACGCGAATCTATAGCGACAGACGTGATCATAATCAGGAGGATTATTGTTCATATACTTCAAGGCCACTATGATAAATATACAAAATACTATGTTTTCAGAGTACAAAGAGAAAAAATATTATAACACGCACACACTCCTCAGACATTTATGGCAATAAGAATATTCCTTAGAGTAGTTCAATGACCTATTTAATTCGAGAAAAATACTTGTGATTGATTTCTGAATACGTGTCCAAAAATTATAAAAATGATAAACTCTTGTCAGTAATGATGTCAGAGATGAAATATTGTCAAATTCGCCATGTTAAAGCTGATCGTTTCTATATGGCTTGCGGTTTACATTAGGTCACTCAATAATCTGGTTCACTGATAATAACGATGCGCTGTTACCACGAATCCGGGCAGCAAAGTTGTTTAAAAGAAAATCCCTAGATTAGATGATGACTTGAGATATATTGGGTCTTCATAGAAATAATGAAAATGTATAGACTTCAAATGAAATTTAATTGCTGACTGATCACAATGCAGGCATAAAAGTAAAATTCTCGAGTAATGCGTATATGTTCACAACTAATATTCAGACATAGTTGAAATTATGACACCTAGGTTGAATTGGATCATACTGTTACTCTTTGGCAGTGGCGTGGGAAACATATGCATTTGTACCAATATCTTCTGATACGTTAGAAAATGTTTCAACAATGTCATGTAGGACATATCATGGTACTTTTATAGGCACTTAAATTCAAAGATAGTAGTTTTCGTCCGGCGGCAATGTGAACAAATGTTAATAATCCAGTTGTTAAATCTGGGGGTTATGGTCACTGTTTCCCTGACTCGTGGAGATTACGGGACGGGAAGATTTATGCGAAATTTTTAATGGCCACTGCGCTTATTCCAGTTATTGAAGAATTAGAGATAGGGGAATCTTTGGCAGAAATGTGGACAATGACTTCATTATCCACTGGTCTGCTTAGACACCCAGCTTTTCTATCAGTTTTCTCCGAGTGGGCTTAGCCATTATCTGTGACTGTGGGTCGGTTAAACGTGAAATGGGAAACTGTTGTTCTTGTTAACACCTGTATGGCTGGGATATATCTGTGCTTTTAAGTAAACAAATTTTACAGTTAAAAAAATCGTATATTTTATGGAGAGATGTTTATTAAAAACCGACAGATATTTATCAAAATTATGTCAACTCCAGTTGCTCTAAATTTATATCGCAGGTTGAAGTAAGATAGAATGTGCCATACAACTGTATTGTTCAAAGAAGATATAAGCTCAGAAGTTGAAATATTCTCAAATAGAATCACTTTACAGTGAAAGTAATTCAGCAGTAAATAAAAAATTATAACGGCAATTTGCGATGTTGTCAGAATTGTTCTGCACTATATTCGATCACCTTTAGTGGCACATATAACCATAGTTAAATTTGTACATTTACTGCTGTTTAGTAAATAAGTATAAATAAAATTATATTTTCCGAGAAAGCGAGGCAAATAAATGCAGAACCTTCGTCAAGAGTTTGTTCGAAACGAAGTCATTATTATATTTATAATTCAACTGCAATTCAGAACGCTTTTTCGGGAAATTGTCTAACGAACACATTAAGGTTAAAGTTTTTGGTTTCTTGGCAAACGCAGTACATACCCATATCTGAGGGAAAAAAAAAAAACAATTTTTCTAACAAGACAAGAACACAAATTGGAGAGTCATAATTACAGATGGTTCAAACTTCTAGTCAATTCAAGTCCTAAACTTTGTCATCGTCTTTGTTGGTTTGTTTGTAAGGGCAAATACTTATAGCCCTTTACATTTAATGTTGTGGTGAGAACTACGCAGTAAATGTGTTCTAGGTTTCTGGCTCAGAGCATCGTCTTAGGAAGAACTTACATTCGACAAGGCTCAACCAGAAGCCTATAAAGTGAAGACAACGGCCTTGTATTTATGTAAGTAGTAAACACTTGCTGGTGATAGAGGGAGTGCGGGGTCAGTAGTAGTGGATGACGGCTAGACGACTCACCCATCTCGTCGATGATGGGCGCCATCCTGAGAGTGACGCCGACCAGCAGCACGCTCATCAGCAGCAGCAGGCACGCGGTGGCTATGATGGTCCAGCGAGCTCGCTTGGGCAGGTCCTCAGGGTCTATGACTCGCGCCGTCCTCTTGGCCCGCCCGCCCCCGCCGGCGTACCCTCGCTTACGACGTCGCCGCTTGCGGCGCTGATGTCGCACCGCCCCCACGGGCCCCGCCCCCGCGTCCTCGTCCTCGTCGTCGTCGCCCGCCGCCTCCTCGTACAGGCTGAGGAACGCCTCCTCCTCCAGATCCATGTTGAGCGCCACGAAGTCGGCGTCGTAGTGCGACCGCAGGATCTTCCTGGAATCCAAGGAACATGGTCACGTTGACGTACGATCCACGTACGATCCTTCATCACGATCCCTCACACAGAGAAACTGGTTTGCTACATGTTTGTATATGGCGAAACAACCGTTAAAACATTGAATCAACCAAATATATGGTTGCCTAGCTAATATTGTTCTTTAAACACTAGAATTTAGTCCTGTTTAACATACATTTCGCTGTAAAAGCAAAACCAAACACTATATTTTTCAGCCAGCAAAAATTTTCTTGCCAAAAAAAAAATACATACTTGTTTCGTCATATACTAACGCATATGTGGTTTACTGTAGATGAGAGAATTTTAAATGACTTAACGGATATTTCGCCGACTTCCATAGCGTAATCGGCTGAGCATCGGCTTACGGTGCGTGAGGTTCTGGGTTCGATTCCCAGGTCCGGCTGGTTGTAAATGTATGTCTCTTTAGGTTGATCACAGACATTGTCTTATGACATCTGTCTCACCATATATTCTGGGTCACACGAAGACACTAAAATAAAAGGGAGGTGGAATATGTTGGGAACAGTTGCAATGAGGTTACGCCTTGTTACTACCCCTAACATAAAAAAAAAGTATTAGTGACTAGAGTACTAGCCTCCCAACAAAGCAACCTGAGTTTGCCTGCGGGTTTTCTCGGTGTACTTCCTTTTCCTCTTGCCTTTCGCATTCTATCGATTCTGTATTGTAGTGTCTTTTTTTACGTAAAGTTTTGTTAGTAAATAGTTTTAATTTTTTGTATACAAAAATTACGTGGCTTCGTCAAGTTAATACATGAAAATGTATTTATTGTGTCATTAGCAAGAACCAGAACGTTTTCGTAAAAAAAAATTGCCGACAATATAAAACCTATTTAAACATAACTACGAGACGGTTTCAAAATATTGGATTACTTTTGGGCTTGTAAGTTAAGTTTCTCAAAAGCCATAGAAACGAATGACTACTGCCCTTAAAAGTACAGTTTTTCGAGCGATCTGGCACAACAGTAACACACTTAACTTGCATTCGGGAGAATTGGGTTCGCTTTCCGTCTATCGCCGTCCTGATTTCAGTTTTCCATGGTTTCTTGACATTGTTCCAGTTAAATTCTGACGTGGTTCCCTATACACAAGCCATTACTGATACTTCTAGTAATTCCTTGTGTAACGTTGTGTGCTATATTCTCTAATTATCTCACTGCAGTCGAGACGTAAACCACTCTTACCTTATTTAACACGATATTCTACCCATTGTAGTTCTGTTAAGGATGAAATCATTGGTATTCAACATGAGAAATAGCTGAAGGTTAGTCTGACAGCCCTTTAAGAAATATTTATGTATTTTTATGTCTTATTAGTGGTTTCTGCATTGAAATTGCCTCATGTATAATATGGAGTGATTTTATATTGCTTCACGTGTGACTGTGAAATCTGCCCTAAATAGATTTCGTTATCGGGTGAGGATACTGCTTTTTAGCATTGGAGTTATGAACTAGCAGCAGTAGAAGTGATTGACGCGCTGCTTGGGGGGGGGGCGGGGGGGATCAAAGCTTGCAAGCAACCTTTCAGCCTAAGCATTTTTAGAATATCAGGTTCTTCTTTACAGTCGAGCACTAAGAAGTTTCAAGTGGTAAAATGGTATTTTCTATGTTTTCAGAACATTTTATGATTTTGCGACGCTATATCAAACGCTAGTGTGAGGAAAATGTATATAAAATGTACCAACCAATTTTATAAAAATTAATCGCAGTTATTATGAGTATAATGAATCAATGCTTTGAATTATTAAAATAAACTGCGCTCTGCTAAATGGAAATTAAAGGCACAAGTTCAAGGTTAATAAGTTTCATATAAATTTGGTAAGGAGTTTGAAGGTAATTTAATTTTAAAATTCGTTATAAAATTCGCAGTAAAAGTAGCAAATCATTAATACTGTCTGAAGACGAATGGACGGTTATATTTCAGTAAAGTTTCAAAGTTGAGTTTCTATGCCTTCGAAAAACATTTGAGCCAACATTTTGTTAGTAAAATGTTTTACATTTACTACGCGCAGTGTTTAGTATTACAATGTTCATTATTGTATTTGAAATGCAAAAGAAAATAATTTTACATGAGGTTTAATTATAGTATTTAATGTCATGCAAAATTATTAAACAACGATAAACCCTTAAAAGTAATTTTAAAAATATAAAATGTTAACAACCTTGAGTTGGTAGCCTACCCATGACAACGAGTAGTTTGCGTAGTTTTGGCAGATATAATTACAATATTAATATTGTAAAGTAGCTCGACGTTTGTGAAAAATGTCCGCCAGTGAAAAGCTGCGAAATAACGTTGCAGATGTATGTAGCCATGTAAGGTCCTGCCCTGTACTTTTAAAATTATGCTCTCGCGGCCAGAAACTAATGTATTAGCTATAGTGTAATGTATAAATATCTTTGAGAGGAATTTAAAACGGCAGTGTCACTAGTAAATGTCTCATAGAAGAAGCTGTCTTAGAGGAGACTACACACAGAGTTCAGCGACTTGCGCCTAGAGGCTATGTCTAGGAGTGATGCACTTCTAAACCTCAGAAGTGCGTAGTAAATACATCCAGGTGGCTGATTTAAAGAGTATTCCTCGAATGGAACAAGTGTTTTGCGCTTAGAGTCGTTGATAAAGATGGTGAACGAGTGTCGACCTTACAGCACGCACGCCTCTATAGGTTACCAGGTACGCTCGTTTAGTTCTGATTGCACACAGTTGGAGGCAGTGGCGTTGTTATGTTATCGTATTGCAGCAAGCAGTAGCCAAAATGTCAAGCTATTGTTCGTCCGATACTTTAACAGGAAATCTTTCGCTGCGGGATAAAAAATTTTAATTACGCCAAGAAAATGTAAAAAAATTTTTTCTAATAGTTTATGTTTGGTTAATTTTAAGCGAGAAAACCATGTACATAGTGTTTACGGAGTCATTTAAATCGATGTTCGACTAAAGTTGAATGTCGCAGTTAGGCAATATTGTGTATATTCGACTACAGTCGAATGTCGCAGTTAAGGAGAACAAAGTTTATACGAGTTTGTGGACATTAAAAAAATGTTTCCTTAATTTTTGGGTAATCTGTGTGTACGGTATTGACTAGGTGATTAGACATATATACAATCACTGCATAATTTTTATCATCTCTTACATTTGAATGAAAACCATACTACACCTTTATTATTAAAATAGAAATTTAAGAATAGACCTGAGTACTACTTCTACAACCCAGATAAAAATTGTTACTAACAATAATTTTTAATATTTTAATATAGCCCACAAATAACTTAATTTTAAGTAATGTGAGTCATGAACATGGGCCATTTAGCCTTTAGGGTTAGCCACAGCTTCCCATAATGAGTACCACTGATGGTACAAAGATTATTGATATTATTTACTTTAAGAATTGGTTGAAATTGCTTACCACTGACTATAACACAGAGGTGGCACCTATGCACAAATGTTTATCTGCCACTTTCAAAGATTCTAGATGATTTCAAAATGATCATCTGTTGAAAATTAGCTCGTGCCACTATGATCGAAGTAAAATTCTGCATTGCGATTGATTTGTACGAATGTCGTTCATTTAGAGTTCACTACCATCACTCAAATATTACATAGTATCTTTGTTGTTCCATCTATTTTTACGGAAATATATAAACTGAAACTGTTTCAAGCACGTGCTTAAAACAATAGTCCGTAAGTACGGCCGTAGAAGAACAGGTCTGGCCTGGAAACTTGACCCCCTTGTTGTTTGGCTGCAGTTCACCAAGTTACCGAGTGTGTTGTGCTTTATTGGCGCTGCAGTCAAGGCGGTCGGAATCAAACTCCGCCCACTTCCCTCCCACAAAGTTGAACCATTGATCAAAACATAGTTTTCAGCAATTTATGAAATACTTCCTTCGCTCAAAATCCTAAAGCATGCCTACAGCAATCTTTATTTACTTTATAATGTAAATATTATAAAATAGTGGGTAGAGTTTGAGCCGAACCGTCCTGACTGCAGCGCCAATAAAGCATAACATTCTCGGTAACTTGGTGAACTGCAGCCAAACAACAATATGGTCAAGCTAAATACGTTGGTACACAGGCGAGTGTACAGACCTGTACTTCTACGACCGTGCCCGTAAGATATAACTCCCATAGTATAAACATATGCCAAGCTGCGCGAAAAATCAGGTGGCAGCTGCACTGTCATTGGGTGAGATAAATGCAGACGTGTTTTCTAGATGTCACAGTTAGTTAGAGGAGTTTAGTTTTTAGGTCTGTACATTTGCCTGAATATGGTAATATATACTATCAGTTTCTTAAGCATTGCATCTAGTGTGAAAGTAATCCTGCTTGTTCTGTCTGTGTTTCCTTCGTTGTCAACAGTATTTACATCCAGTTCTATATTTTTTGTTTGTGCTATCCTCGTCAAGTTTTATGGCCGTTCTTAACATTCCTGTATTGACTTTTTTTACTTTTGTTATTGTGTCTTTCTTTCTTCGAGTAAATTATATTTCTTTGTGTAATTGTATGCAAGTTATTAGTTTGTTGACAATAGGTAATTTTGCTAATTGGGCTATACGTCTTGTCGATAGTGAGGTATTTAGAAATATGAATCAAACATTGTCTTTGTTAAGAAACTAACCCAACATTCGCTTTGATCGAGTGAAGAAAACTATGGAAAACAGAAATCAGGGTCGTCGAAGCTGGGAATCGAACCTGGGTCCTCGAATTCTTCTTTAATTTTTTTTCGTTGTGTTACCTCGTTCAGTAACTAATACAGGGCTTTACAGTTTGTTTGTTGTGATTCTGTGACACATGCTGGGAATGTTGTATGTCTCTGAAAATGGTTCACTTTACACTTCATACACATTGCAAGACCACACAGAAGAAGACTGATTGCTACAACCTATTTTATCAAAACACAGAAATCTCACGCTATAAAGGTGAAGGTAATACTTGCGATTGCGAGGGCACTGGGCTGGGGCAGCAGGACACGCAGACGTCGGATGGCCCTGCGGTGGCGGGTGGCGCCAGAGTCACAGTGCTGGCACAAAATGCCGTCTCCTGCAACTGGTATAGCTCCTCCTCGTCGTGCAGGAACTGCTGGTGGTGCAGGTGGTGGTGGTGGTGATGGCGGTGCCGGTGCCGATGCCGGAGTCGTCGCTTGGGGAACAGGCCCGATGCGAGAAGGCCGCTCGCGTCCGAGGCACGGTGACCATAATGGTGGTGGCGGCTCTTGCGCCGGCCGTGGTGGTGATGGTGGTGGTGGCGGTGGTGTAGGCCATCCTCCTTGCGCGAGGAGACCGTGGAGGAGGACAGGAGGTGGCCGGCGGTGGGGTCGTCGCGGAGCGCAGCGGCATTGGGGAAATTGCGTGGTCGGGCCCCCCCACCGTGCCCTGGCCCATCCACCCCAGTGGCAGAGGCCTTCACGGAGATGACCTTGCTCTGGACGAGAGCCGCGAGCACAGCCTCCAACCGGACGAACTCGAGCGTCGGGCCACCACCTTCGTCTTTGCCCACGCCACCACCGCCGCCGTTGCCATCCGGCCAACGCCGCTTTGGTGCGGGCCAGAGGTCCTCGGTCGACACCGCTTTGTCCGCGACCTCGGCGACGCACTTCATCTTGTGGGGCGCCCCCAGGACCATCGTACGGGCACTTCCCTCCCGCAGCCGGCGCGCACTCGCCGCATGTCCACATACCCCATGCGGTCGGTTCGCCGTTCACCTCTCGCCGCTACTCATGCACGTCCGTTCCTCTAGCACCCCTGAAGCTTGCTGAACATTTTAGGGTCAGTTAAGTAGGACCAGCGGAAATAGTTTATTTCGATTTACATCAAAATCACAGTTCCGATACACTCACCTCCACACGTGTATCATCCTAAATATTGACATGGGTCAATTCTTTGTTCATAATTTATTCTCCTAGAAGACTGCATACTCTGTTATTCATGTGAACTGGAGGTCAAAAAGATACTACCAAAAGTTTACATATGTTTTCTCCGAATTTTAACTCCCATTTGGTGACAGTCAGTTGGCTCCTACAGTTTCAGCAGGTTACTTTCAATACCATTCGCTGCATTCACTGCCCCTTCTAAATGTCGTAAAGAAAAATATAAGAGTGTTAAAGCACATGTTGAATTCTATATCGGCTAAATGACACGATACTAGACTTCTTAATAGCTTGCTTTAGATCACATCAGACAAGAAAGGGGTCAAACGAAATATTAGTGCTCGCGAATGTTGTTTCCCTGCGGTGTTTACTGTCATTACATAATTAAATTACATTGCATGGAACGACTTACTAAATTTGCTACTCGCAGAAATTGAAGTCTAAATTACAAATTATAAGAGTAAACACCTAGAATGTTTATCAGGGCCAAACTTACAACATTATTTAGAAAATTGACGTTACACACTGTAAAAAAAGTTGAGGTAAATTTACTGTACATGTAATGGAAGCTAATTACCTCTACAAGTGAGGGAAAATTACTCAACAAGCGTCAAGTAAAGTTACTCAACTGGTAATGTAATTTTTCATTACATATTGGCGCAGCCCTCTAGGACAATTTGACATAACGCGCGAACGAAAGTTCTGAGTGGTTTGTGTAGCGAATACACTACCTCGCGGAAATTTCCACACATATTCGGAAATCAGATGTCCCTTTCAAGGTTGGGGAATATTACCATACATATGATGAGTAATATTACTAACTATTTTTACAGTGCAGTTAAAACCAATCGTGTCTCTGTCTGTGTGTTCCATATGCGATCATAAACCCCCCATCCAACTGCGATGAAACGTTATTGAATTGTTCGTACGGCTGTAAATGTTTCGGTAGAAGAAAAATTACAAAATTTAAGGGGTCGGGCAAACTGATGTTCCCAAAATTTTGCACATAATATGACTCTTGGAGATTTAGTGTGCTTGCACCAATGGGTGTTTCTGTGAATTTTTTTTTGGGGGGGGATGTAAGGGGCGATGTGCAGAACAGTATACAACAATTTTAATGATCATTGTAATGCATGCCGGACACAGTTTTTTTTTAATGGAAATGAAGTCTGCGACGATTTGTAAGCTGAAGTAACATGTTAATGGCCCGAAAATTATTTTCAATATAATACTAAGATATAGTTATAATTTAAAATCTGTGCAAGTCGGTGAAACTCTACTCTTATTTATAACAACCCCATTTTTAAATATAAATAAATATTAATCATCCTGACAAGAATTTATATATGTCTCTTGATAACACATTAAATAATAATTTGACGATTACGAACGGTATTGCTCTGAATATATCTGCAAAATTAGATTTTACCTTAAACCGAACTATTCAAATAATTTTACAGATATTTTGTATAAACGAGTATTATTTTCAACCTTATATTGTTTTAAAATATGGTTTCCCATTAGGTAATTTTTCTATGTAATCCTGCACATAATCCTATTTGTTGAAAAGCCAGGAGTATTAAAAAAATTCTGCTGCAGTTGTTACTAGGTACGCCTAATTTAAACACAAAATATATACAAAATGGAAGGTCGCACATTTTAATAAAATTTATGTTAATCGATACTTGTTGGATCTTTGAGTTATTTTATCGAAACATTTTCACTTAGCTAATCATCAGACACATGACTAAGGTAGACTATATATTTTGTATTTCTGCAAATGAGTTACATTTCAAGTACTACATGTATGTGATGTATGTGTTTTTATTTAAATTAGATGTTTATGTGCATATTTAAATATGCATGGACATTTTTAGGAAAGTTGGTTTTACTAATGTGAATTTGGTATGCCGTTAGGTATCCCATTAAAATAATTTTGCACATACATTAGTCAGAATCACAACAGCAGACCCATCCTTTTTGCGATGTATTGCCAAGCATTTTGAGCACTAATATTTTGATCTTTTTCAGATGCGTATTCTAGTACAAAATTGTAACTACAACATACATTCAAAGTTTTAAGATTTATTAACACTTTAATTATAAATGCATCTGTTGTGGAAGCTAATATCATGTCATGAAGGCCGAATTATGTTAATTGTCGTTTCGGCACACACACGTGTTGAAATGCAGGAATCAAGGTATGTTATGTATGTATGTAAAATACTGGGGCAGCATTAGACTGAATAATCCATCGTAATTAAAAAATGGAATAAAATTTCGAGGAAGTTGTAATTTTTAATTATTTCCGGTGGACTGCGTACCCAGGCATTGTTTTACCATAAGTATGTGCCGGACTATTCTTCGCTAGACGCAATTTTCCATTTGACATATTCAGTCTCACTTTTTTGGTGGATCATCAAAATGTGTTTTATTGTGTTGTGTGGGAGTGCATGTATGAGGCAGTGAGTAGGCCTATAGTTTCTGTTTTTTTTTTTTTGTGTTGCGGCAACATTTCATTTTGTCTTTACTGTTGGGGTGATTATTCATCATTAAAGGAATTACATATAATCCATACACGCATAAAGGTTCAAAAAAGTTATTCTTCTGTAATTACAACTGAGCTCATGAACTCATAGTTAAATTTTACCTTTTACATTAATTGTGTACAGTAAAATTTTTTTCAATGCCGTAAAGAAAACAATTATTCGAATTATTTAGCTTGCAATAAAGACACTTTGCAGTGTACCAAAGAAATAAATTTATTGGATGTTACATATAATTTGTTTTAAGAATTTACTTTAAAAAACTATTTATTTTCGCTGTAGGAAATTAAATTATATTTCTCCGTATAATTTTCCAAAAGGAAAATACAACTAACTCAACCACAAATGGCCATTGTTAAGGATAAACAGACTAAGCGCCAATTTTAGTTATCAGTGAAACATGCTATAAGTTCATAAATTTTTAAATAGTCTTACAAAAAGTATTTTGTGCATATAACTCAGGTTGTAGGATTAATATACTTTTCTTAAGCCTGTTTAAAAACAGAAATTTATTTTATACGTAACTTACAACCGACACTTGGTCTGTATAACTATAAAGCTATGTCAATGTGACATAATTATGTCTTACAATTTTCATGTAGTTTACTCTCATTTTTGTATTTCCAGAAAAAACTACTGTACATTCGTTAACATTTAATCAATACTTTTCCTTGCTGTAGAAAAATTTTTGTTAAGTAACAGAAAGTGTTACTAAATTTTGAACGTCCAACTGAAGTTTACTGAAGAACGAATAATAAATAATTTGAAGCAAGTATTCGGTACCAATATAGGCTAACAAAATTAATTATTTCCTAACACCCCCTTCCAACAGTCAGATTTGGCCTTGTCGAAGGTCGGACGCTGCTTCTCGGCGTGACTAGGCAATAACTAGGATCTCCAGATTTCTCACGAAAACAATTTTGCACCGACCTGTTTCAGTGCCTCACGTACAAATCTACAGCTTTGTATCATGCTCAGTGATTGGTTGTATCTAACTCTCACACGTCTCAGGGCTCTATCTAGCCTCACATCACAGACTGTGGTGTAGCTGTCCTTGTTCTGATTGGCTCAGTTCAATGAGACGTCTCTCCACAGATACACGTTGTCATTAAGGCTATGGTCTTTCATTTATTTCAAACAATTGCAAATAACTCGAATAATTTTTAACCAAGTGCTTTGAAAAAATGTGAGACTGTGTAAAGTCATATGATACACAATTTTGCCAGAGCGTCTTTTTTATAATATACCATTTGCTAGCAAAAAATAATTTCGCTTTATTTTGGCTTATTTTGACGACAAAATTAGTGATATTTCAGGGACATAAATCTCAAAATCCAATTGGTGTGCTACTACAGAAAAATTCAGATACAAACTATATATAAGTGTTAAAACTGTAAGAATGAATTTTATGATACATGTATTTATTAGCGGCAAAAAAAAAAACATTTTCGAAATCCCTGCAAAACTAATGATCGAGGCCTTAACCATGAAGCAAAGCCAGTGGCGTGTGTGTGTTTCACGGTAAGCTGTATCTCGCGACTTCTGTGAACGTTCGAGAATTACCTACTATACTCTGTCCACTCTGAGGTTGCAACAGAAATAAAAATTACTAACGAAATCAATTAAAGATATTTAAATTATATCTTGATTACTCATATTGTGTTTGTGCCGTGGCAGAGTTACCTTGTGTTTGCCAATATTTCAAATGACATTTATGCTGTGCAGAAGTGTTACTGTCATTCATTTGAATGAATTAGCTGCAACCTTAGAATGGATGGATTGTAGAAGTGGCATCACACTCGTGCCTCGCTACTACCGATTGGCAACTTGAATTTGTACAGACCTCGCAAAGTACAACTTACCGTGCAACACTCCCACGAAACGGCACTGAGCAGAGCTTTATACATTTACGTAAGGCATTGAAGCAAGTTAGTACAAAACATTTTTTGCGAAAATTGAGGATTCCCAGCAATAACAGTACAGTCGCGTCAAAATCATTGCCGGAAATAAAAGTATATGTCTGTATACTGCTGAAATTAATGAGATTATAACTTTACAGTGTTACATCAGTTCGGGCTCTTTTATAGGAATAGTCCTTTGCTCCATTGGCTGACAGCCAACCAGTAATGAATATCGCATAGAGCAGTGGGAGTGTCAGATGTTGTGTGAATCAATAGGACATTGTAGAGTAGGAATCCAGAGAGCAGAGCTACTGGTGTCCTTCTAGTGGCGTATATAAGTGACTCGCTTCTATCCTGGTTTGATATTGGAATGTATGTGGGGTCTTCAGAGTTTCAACCAGCTACCTTATCCCCAGTTCGCTATGATGAGAGGCGAGCCCAGTAGCCTCTACATAATCGCGGTCGCTATGAATAAGTATCAGGCTTGCAGCAAGATACGCGAGCATGTTTGCTACGTAACTCAAATTCAAGTGGAATACGAACTGGTTCCAGGCTTGTAGCAATACCAACAATAGAAACACAAACGGTCGACTGTGGTTTGCTTCATAGGAGTGCTAGTGAAATATTTGGGGTGGGCAGCAAATACATTTCTTGCTTACATATTTCGAAAATACTAGACCACCCACTCTTTGGTGTTGTATATGTAGGATGCAGGCCAGCACACAGTCATGTAAGTTTTACCAACGGCTCATAAATGGTTTTACAGACTATTTCATTTTCGTAAATCAGCCATAGCTGGGTCACCTCAGTAGAGCCATTATTTATTATAACCAGCAGCTACGCAGCAATGCCAGCAGCAACCAACCTAATGGCTGATTGTGCATTTCTAAGTTGGTAAGAAAAGCAATGCGTTGCCCAAAGATCTCGTGCCATACACAAAACGCAAGTGGCAAATGCTAGCAAATGGTTTACTGGTGCGTAGCTGGGAAGCTACTACAGGATCATCAGCCCATAGTCAGCCACAAGTATCTCATCAAGAAGTGTTCCGTAAACGTGCCTTAGCTGGCACACTAGATGTCTTGCTACCAGCAGTTAGCCATAACAGGGCCACGCGAGCAAAGCCTTTTACATGGTTGGATTCTAACATCGAACCATTGAATTTGTCAATTGTTCCTAAATCTAACAATGACTCAATCGTATAATGACTTGTACCGAGGTTTAGAATCTAAAGTCTGCTCAAAGCAAGTAGTGGAATTTCTGTGCATATTGTCTCTGTTTGGTAAAGACGTAATTGTAGAATATTTTGGGCAACTGGGAAATTTGTGTGAAATCGCCTAATGTCTTCGTTATGTATAACTGCCCTCTCACTATAGTAGTAACGAGTAAACAAGTTTCTGATTACTGGGTCTACAAATTCCAATCGACATGTCGATGAAATCGCTAAATTTCCGTATCTTTACAGATAAAATTTATATTGTTGGTACTATTGTTCATTTATAACGGTTAACGACTATACACATTTTCTATACACAAAAATAAGTCAGGAGACTACATACACCACTGGTCTCTCTCTATCTGCACTCTCCACCATCCTATTGGTCCACTCAACGTCAGACACGCCCACCGTACAGTGCGACGTTCGTAATTGGTTGACATTCAACCAGCAGTACTTCGAGTTGAATGTAGTCCAATTAAGCCATTAATTCATACTCAATAGAACTGAAAGAAGCATTCATGTTTATTTAAACATTATAAAATTTTTGTGTTTGCTAATTCATTTATAAGTATTTATAAGAATGCCGCTGCAATTTCTTGCTTAGATCTTAATAAAAACTGTCAGTCAGGACAGTCAGTAAAGTTAAATATGTCACAATTCGTTCCTACATGTGTACAGAAATATTTATGACAACGTGGTTCGTGTTTCGTTCGGATTTAGTCTAGAATGCAATAAAATGTAACGTAATCACGTTTTCCTGTTATTACCGTTTAACCAGAATGTTGACACTCTGAAAACTACGCCTGATAATCTATTGTGTTTCGCTCAGGTGATAAACTTTCTTCTCCTGAAGGAAAAATTTAAAAATAATTATAGTCACATGTACTCGATAGTATTCGCCAGTATCGTGCGAGAACCATACAGCCGTTTGAGAAACTATTAATGATAGTAGTGATCTGTGAACTGTTGAACCGAGCACGATTTTTCGAAATCGTGTTTAGAGAGCGTGGTATATCGCTAGATAATTTGACTGCCTGCTAGGTTAAAATTTTCTGTTAACATATTGAATCTTCCCGCTTAACTTGGAATATGAGAATACACGTGAGTCTTGATACTATAAACAGTTGTACAGTTTTAGATAGTAGTTGTCTAATACTGTAATAAGCTACATCGCAGGCTTTCACGGCCGTTGTCTGTATTTTCTTGGCTTCTGGGTGTGAGCCGCGTCAGGAGATTGTCTTGCGACGTTTCGGCAGTCGTTGCAGCTGCCGTCATCAGGTAGCCGGAGTCGGAGACCAACTGCAGATGACGGCAGCTGTAATGTCTGTCGAAGCGTCGCAAGACCATCTCCTGGCCGGGCTCACACCCAGAAGCCAAGAAAATGCAATAAGCGGCATTGTTTTGGAGGCTGTTTTAACACAAAAAATATTCACAATTTTTCTCTCTAATTATGCTGAGTAAGTTCGGGCTCTTTGATAAGTACACAGTCTACTCGACATCATTTGAATGGAAAGCTAACAATATTGTAATAACACATGACGTCGGGCATATCGTAAATTTGTCGACACACTTGTTTTATTCCGCTTGCCTTATGCAATTAATTTACAACTATCAAACTTTTAGCACGAAAATTATGAGAAAGATTTTTGATACGATAAGAACCATGAATTGTGTTCGAGATGGTAATTCCATACAAGCAAGGTAGGAAAATCATATTATAATAAAATTGTATGACTTAATCTGCGTACGTGTAATATGTTATATTGGTCTGTTAAAAATTTGGTAGCTGTAATTTGTACAGAACTTCGCCTTAATACAATTTGTCGCGAACTTCGTACATGTAAATTAGTAAAACAGAAACGGACCAACGTATTCACTATAATTAATTTAAGAATAAATTCCCGTACGTAAAATGCATTTATATTAATTATTTTGTGCAAGCTGATTTTCGTCACAATGAGTTCGTAAAAACTAATTTTTGGAGCAAACAATTTTGAACAAAATTTTTTTCACAACGCACAACTTATAGATATAATATGTCAGAGGAATTATTGTAGGATACCTTGGTTAAGCACAAAATGCTTAATGATAAAACATTTAAGGTCAAACGATAAAAAAATGTTGTGCTTTGTGAAAGAAAACTTTAGGATAAAGTATTTTAACACAAATTATCATATGGTAATGAACTTTAAGACAAATTAATTTAACAATAAATAGTGAAAGACGATTAAGTTGTAGCAAAGTTTTGATGACAAAATATTTAAGAACTCCAAATTTTAGGTAATGCTACTTAAGTAAAAGTAAAGCATTATAGGAAAACGACTCAAGGGTGAACATTTGTTTGGACAAAAGAGTCTAGAACAGTATTGCTAAGGACAAATACATTTTTAAAATAATATTTTAGGAAGACACATTTTGGAATAAAATAATATGAACAAACGACATTACAATAAAAAAAAGACTTAGGAAAAGTGAGGTTAGCACAAAGTAAGTAAGGGTAAATGCAGCTCCAGGATAAAGAGCGGCTGCTGACAGATAGGTCGCGTGTGAAAGAAGCTCTGGAAGAACAGGGCAGTTGGTTTCCTGCCCAGGAACACAGCGACGTCTAGAGAAGTGCGGGGGAAGGGTGGTTGGTTAGGGTGGCAGAAGTGGCGTTCGTGTCCTCGCAAAGAGAAAGTGGGGACATGAATTATTGGACGAGTCCGGATCTCAGCGCCGGCACCGGGACGTCGATAAGCGAGATTGCCGGCTGTCGGGGAAACTGCGGAGATATACGCCGAGAATCACTCTTCGCATACACAGTAAATATAACTGTACTTTTATAAACAAAATATTACATTATTTTTCCTAATAAAAATATACTTTCAAGGTTGCAAATAATGCATACTGAAATTGTAATCGTATGTGAAGATCGGGTAATATATAATATATTACAATAAAATGTAATATTATATAATATGATATAATTTAATGTAATATAATATAATATGTCATAATTTAATATAATGCATGATATGGCATTATATGTAGAGATGATGGTATATCGCGAAAATGTTTTGTGCCAACATAGCCTTGAAAACACTGACACAACGTAGCTGTCTATAGACCAATAACGTACATCAAATATTAAAATAGCGGTATTCTTATTGGCTAGGTCAAATAGGGCAGTAGCTTCGCGTACAAGGAAAAGCCATTAATCTTTTGATAAGTTGAACGTACGTTGAAGCCTAGCAAATAGTCAAGTTTTCCCGCGATAAACCATCATCTCTAATTATATGTCATTAGATAAACAATAGCATAGTATAATAAAACAGAAAGTTTTCAATTCCAATAAACGTTATCCGAATTTAATAGTCAAATGTAAAATATAGTACCTTATTTACAACTATAATATTTTACATACAGAAAATAACAGTCAAAATTAAAGGATTTTAAAACCGTAAAATATTTTCAAATCACCTACGACCCTTTAGTTTAAAAAATTCTCCTACTTCGAAATATAAAAACGTATAAATTTGCCTCTTATTATTTTCCTAAATTATACTTATTAGTTGGTGTAAATCTATTACAGAACAAATATTAAAGTGCTTAAATTGTTGATACATAGCTGTAGCATTTGTGTGTTTTGATTCTGGTAAACAAACGTATCTCAAGATATCTGTCTGTCAGTCAGGTAGTATTTTATAAATTCATCGCGTCTAATAAATCTCCGGCTATAGTAGGCGTATATTCAGTTTCATAATTTTATTTG
The DNA here is from genome assembly GCA_003012365.1 of Medauroidea extradentata. Taxonomy (NCBI): domain Eukaryota; kingdom Metazoa; phylum Arthropoda; class Insecta; order Phasmatodea; family Phasmatidae; genus Medauroidea; species Medauroidea extradentata. The sequence continues at coordinate 65,743 of PNEQ01125161.1, forward strand.
TCAGTAATGACCAAAGGAAGTAAAATCACATATCTTCCGCATCCTCTTACAATCCACAAAAATATGCACGTTTCCATAGCATGTAATTTTAAAATTAATTTAGGATGCAACCAAAACTTGTTGGAATTTCGCAATGAATATTTCAACGCTGTGCTTACATTGTCACTACTAACTTAAGGTTCCTGCCTGCCAAGCTTAGAGCTACGGAGTTAAAATACCGAATTAATATTAAAGTAAATTAATCGTATGAAATAAATTTAAATATCTACAAATCTTTCAAAGAGAAAAGTATTCTACGCAAATATTTTGTAAGAAGAATTTCTAATGAGAAACATTGCCAGCTCTGTTTTCAGCACTTAAATAGCGGTCACTTGTTTTCGCGAAAATATGTGTGCTCTACTTCAGGGTCATTTTATGAGAACGTGACAACTTAAATAGGAGGGCCGCCCCTTTGTTTTTTCCTTTTCATATGCAGTAATAATTTTGTTTCTAATTAATTTCTTCAGAAAAATCGTTATTTCGTAAAGCGAGTGTTAAAGAAGTTTAAAAATTCATGTGTTAGTTGCATCTGATGTCTAAAGTCAGAGATTCATTACGTGAAAAGAGACGTAGGTGTTATAATTTTTCGTAGATACTGGATGATAAATTTTCATTTTACACTACCAGACTTCACTGCACACGTATATGTATACATGCGTGACTTGTCAACAGCTGACGCGACACTCTCAAGTGAACGGCGGGCAAGTAATAGACCTCCAGTGCTGGAATGTCGGAGCTATGTGTAGTCGTGACATACTGGTGACTGGCTTCCAATGAGAGCAGTTAATGACAGATTACATAGTGTAACACAGCCTGGGGGTCAAATATACTGCGTAAATTTAGGTAGTACTCATAGCCTTATGTGTCTTGGTAGACACAGGATTCACATCCATTGCTTTAAAGACCGCTTATGCGAATATTTTGCACTTTTGAAGAATTGAAAGAACCGCTAGAAGTGTGTCGCCTGTACACATCACTACTAGGACGCCAATACAGTTAAATTGGTCCACGCAACATATGACACACCTACCGTACTGTGTAACGGTCACTATTGGTTGACTGTCAGCCAATGAATGGGATGTCTAGTTTACTGTGTCTCAGTCATAGATCTTGGACGTAGGTTACGTGACTGATAGAGACGGAAAATATTCGCGGGTTCACTGACCTTGTAGGCTAGCCTCCAAGATATACCATAATTAGAGACACTAGAAAATCGCGGGAATACTTGACTGTTTGCTAGGCTCCAACGTGATGTATATAACACTGAATGTTTCCTATCAACATTGGCTATCGTTTATTTGTAGCATTTGTTCTCTCTACAACAGGCCCAGTTAGAACTGCACAGCTTGGACACACAGCGTGTGTGATTTGTCCCAAAACTGTTCTCACGTGTCACGGTTAATATAATACAGTTTATTGGAAACTATTTTAAACATTTTCGCGATTTTCCAGTGTCTCTAACCATAATCTCTAATCATAGCTTAAATGCACTTGAATGTACGTCTGGGCGCAAGTTCAAGAGCATTTTAGTGGTACGTAGTCAACTAAACATACAATGGACTGAGATTTATCCAGTGATGTTTTTATGCATGAGAGTACCCGGTGTTGTATCAGTCAATTGGAAGGTAATATAAATAATGTAAATATTAAGAGGAACTAGTGTTTCTGAAGAGTAGTATTATATAACTGACACACGTATATCTTGCCTGGAATGTATGGAAATACGTGCAGACGTCAACGTGTTCTAATGTACCCACTTTATTGTGAACTACCTACAGCATTGTTCCTAGTCACTCTTTGATTACTTGGATTCGCTTTGCGAACAGCATTTGGCGAACTTCAGAGCTGTATTACGTCGCAAAAGTTCTACCTTACGATCTGGACTCTATTCGAAGACGAATTATGGCAACTTTCAAAAACTTAATGAAGTTGTAAAGCTAATATTCTGTAAGAAAGTTTGGTTGTGGCTGGGACTCGGGGAGTTTGTATCCATTACTTCTCTCCACTGTCCCAACGCCGCGAAGAGGACTGTCTCACCGACTACCTCGACAACCACACAAGAAAATATCGAACTTAAAAGTAAAAGTAAACATTCTGTAAATGAGTTTTTTCTACACACGATGTGAACTATAGTAGAATGTAACTCGAGAATCAGTAATTTTAATCTTCAGTCGTGAGATTTATCACTATAATAGTTACATTATTCCAGTACTGTTTATATGTATATGTATTTAGGATCCATGCCATTGCAAAATATGGTGTGTCACATAAAACCAGAGAATACACGCAGAAAAATAGGCCAGTAAAGAACTAAACAACCAAAATGATTTAATTTGCAACTGGCAGACAGAGGAGAACCTATGCACTTCCGCAAGGAACTCTGTGAGTGAGATAAAATCTACAAAACAAGTAATTAACTCGACACAAACGGACACACAGACACACAAAAACAACCAAGAAAGGTTATGGTCAGTTCGGAAACCGTAAACTTAGATAATTTCACAAAAGTAATTCCGCCTACAAGGGGCAATAAAACGAACATACAAATATAATCACGACAAGCTGGAAAAACAAAAGGAGCTAAAAATTTAAGTTTTTATTCGACACAACAGAGACAGACTCCTTAACACAATTTATACAATAAATGTGTTTAGCATAGCAACAAAAGACAGACGAACACAGTGGTCACAATGCTGAAAAAAAAACTGTGACGTTTCAGGAACTGTAATCTACCCTCTCTGCAGGTACACAACAGTCCGATGAATACCAACACACCATATGCTGCAATGGCGTACGTGCAAAATACTTCTGTGATTCGTTACTTGTCCCCATTGTAAGAATTGTTAAGGGGCTGGTTCGCCCAAATTTGAATTGTTTTAATGTTTTTTTATATTTGCGTGAGATATTGTTTTTTATCTAGGCATACAATGTAACTGTTTTTAGTGTAGTAATTTTTTTTTAATTTAATGGTTTTGTACCGTGGCATATCAAAGTCCTAATTTGCATAAAACTGTTTTATGATAGAAATGACAACAAAATTACTTACCGAAATTAAACAATTCGCATCGAAAAACATTTGCAAGAGCTACGCCAATACCCGTATAAAACAGCATTGAGTTCTATTAATTTTTTAATTAAGAAAATTAAAAATTTTTTAGTTTAGAACACTGACATCACTTCAGTACATATTTTCACAGATAAAAAGAACGTGAAGGTTTGCACGTCATGGTTAAAGATGATGGTTTATCGCGAGAAAACTTGACTGTGTGCTAGGTTTCAACACGCGTTCAGCTTAGCAGAAGATAACTGGCTTTCGCTTGTACGTGGAGCTGTTGCCCTATTTGACTGAGCCAATAAGATACCCGATATTGTAATATTGGATGCCTGTTATTGGTCTGAAGACAGCTACGTTGGGTCAGACGTGTATCACCGAATCATATATGTTGCAAGAATCTACAGCGTTTTCAAGGGATGTTGACACAAAACATTTTCGCGATATACCATCATCATTAGAGGTACGTCAATTTCGCGGATTCACCTGGCAGCAGCCTAGACTTGTCAGTCCTATACACCCACTGGCCACAATCGATTATCTATTGGTAGAGAAGGTGATTTATCGCGAGAATGGTTTCTGCCAGCGTATTCTGTAAATCAGTGTAGCCTTCCGCATCGTTTATTGGTGGCCGACGGTTATGTGGCACAGTCTAGTTGTTTACAGACGAATCATAGACGTTCAGTAGTAGCGCACCAGAATTATCATTGGCCCAGTCAAACAGGGACTCGCCAGTAACGAAATAAAAAACATCAGAAATTAATACATTACATTGAAGCCTAGCAAACAGTCAAATTTCCCGCGATAAATCACCTTCTCTATCTATTGACTTATAACAGTACCAGCAGGTAGCAAGAGATAGGACTTCGTACTATTTCCTTATTTACTACTGGCTTGCAGTAGTCAAACGCGTTTCATAACAGCCACCAGCAAGTCACAGACATGACAATGAAGTATACATAATTGGCGTTCAATCTGACCTGGAATGTATCTGCGAAATTTACGTACCTCTAACCATCATCTCTACCCATGTGGTACAGACCTATTGTAAGTAGGTAGATGGGTGTAAAGATTAACAGAAACTAGTGTTACTGAAGTTGTTTTACATAAGTGACATCGTTTTTTTTTGCACAGAACGTACGTAACTTCGTGAAAACAGGAATTTAAATGAGGTTTTGCTGGAGTCGTTTCCAGAGCTTGTGTCTTGTAAGCGCCTAGGGATACCGTTGCCATAGCAACGCTAATATACTCCGGCAGTCAGAGAGTCACAATATACTGCGACTTCTCTGAAAGGAACCCTTAATGATGGACAGAGGGCAGTCGAGTGTGCGCGCTCACAACTTCCTCACTTGTTACAACCGAAAATAACATTTTATTTTTCTTTTAAGAGAAGTTGCCATAGCATTGCAGCGTTTCTTAGTGCTTATGTTTTTTTTTTGTTTACCAGAGATAACAGTAGCAGATACGATTGCTGAAAAAAAACTGTGTCGCTAGATGTCTGACAGATTTGCCTGTTTTACACGGGATATATCGTCACGCTAATTGTAAAACCTCGTAACTCCATTTTGTATAACTGCAAAAAGAAAGAGAGAAAAATCAGTTAATATTTTCTGTGGTGATTTAAAACATTGTTTTTCATAACGATATAATAAAATAACTCTGTATATTTACTTTTAAACAAATTTTACACCTACCATATGGTTTAGATGATTTAAAGAGACAAAAATGCAAAACACAACAAAAATGGAGTTATGAGGTTTTACAATTAAGGTGACGATATTCAAATTCATAACCCCATAGGTTTGTGTTTAACCATTGCCGTATTTAGGCGCTTATGAAAACTATATTGTATCTACTTGATAGAGTGTTCATTACTCTAAAGTAGGTCAGAAATGTCATGCGATAACAATCTACCTGCCCGCAAGATCTCTAAATATTCAACTTGATCTCGGCGTCAGAACCAATCAGGTCTCTTGCACGGGAGCAATGTAGACAGCCGCCAGCAGACGATATACAGGAAAGCGCTCGTAAAAAGTAAACAAACTCAGACTCCAATATTTGTGCAACAAAGAAAACATGTTGTAGAGCCTAAGGCGTTTTGAGTGAACTTTTAACGAAATACGCTATACGATATCGGATCGTAGTATTTTTATTGGACGAGATATCTGGAGGAAATTATCAAGTAAAAATGTCGCCAGAAAACGTATTTCAGGTATGGAATAAATAGCATAATAAATAATTAAGTTCCAAAACCATTTAAACAAATATTTTTTGTAAGTTTTAAATTTAATTATATATATTTTTTTAAATTTGCAACTCATTGCTATGTAAATTTTTGGGGGTTTGCTGTAACATTTTTGCACAGTATGCATTAATAGTGCGCAAATGTTATGCTACATACATATATTGTACCTGTACAAAAGGATATTCTGTACTGTCCTAACCTGGTCTAACAACACAGACCTACCAGAACGGCGTATGAAACCACCACTTCTGCAGATTTTAGGGTCTGCCACAAATATGCAGATCTGTCTGACCGTAGAGGCCGTAATGATGGTGCAGACTCTGAATTGACTTCAGAGTGGATGAATTGCTCACGTTATCTATGACGTCGAAGGTTTATTGTGCAGAAAAGTTGACGGAAACCTGTCCGTCCCGAAAGTTCACCAACACCGAACTTTGACTGACGGCCTGCTCGATAGTATTATCAGCATCTGACGTCACGAAGTCAGTTGACAGATGAGAACATTTGTTTACATTTAATTTAAAGAAAAAGCGCGAAAATGTAGGGTTATTAAAAAATATAGATAGTAATGTAGGCCTACTTTACTGCCCTTTATAACAACACCCACTACACCCATCAACCTAATTGTCGCAAACGATTTCAAGAGATGTCTTCCCGACCTGCGCAGATATACATGACAGCATTTTCGTGGCAAACTATTTCAAATGAGGTCTTCACGACCTGGACGGTCATACACGACTGCATACTTGTGGCAAACTATTTCAAGAGAGGTCTTCACGACCTGCGCGGACACAAAAGACAGCATAATTGTGGCAAACTATTTCAAGAGAGGTCTTCACGACCTGCGCGGACACAAAAGACAGCATAATTGTAGCAAACTATTTCAATAGGGGTCTTCGCGACCTGCACGGACACAAAAGACAGCATAATTGTGGCAAACTACTTCAATAGGGGTCTTCACGACCTGCACGGACACAAACGACAGCATAATTGTGGCAAACTACTAGAATAGGGGTCTTCACGACCTGCACGGACACAAAAGACAGCAT